>CM046447.1:76192223-76307223 GCA_025506515.1 Flaveria trinervia
TTCTCCATACTTTCAAACCACTCGAGAAGTCCAGTGGCTCCTTCTTTTCCACTAAAGCTAGTGGGTTTGCACGAGTTAAAGTGTTTGAAGGTGCAAGTACGGTTGTTCCCTTGTTGATTGTTCTCATTTTGATTGTTGCTATTATCTCCATTAGCACCACTATTGTTCCCATTGATGTTGTTGTTATTGCTATTAGCCATTAGTGTGCTATTGAGTTCAGCCACCATAGTCGAGAGAACGGCAGCCATTTGTCGTGCAATCATGGCAGCCAGCTTACGGTCGGAACTTCCACGCTTTCCATGGTGACGAGACATGCTGAATATATAAAAATGAGTTAGTTACAGGAGCGGGGATAATAGAGGATAGTAGTTTAACAAAGATAAGCTAAGGGTTTTTAAGGTACATGGGATGTTTCCATTGGTAACGCATTACCATTTGAAAACGTTGACACGTCAAGGTGAATTGACCCATTTACCTTAGAAACTTGTGTATGTTGACCATAGTTTATCACTCATCCTAGAAATCCCCAGGTAAGCATAACTAGTCCCGTAGGATTTATGCGATATGCTTGCCTTAGCCCGAGGGCCTTTTGCCAGGAAAACCAGGATACAGGTGTCTATGTGTCACACAATATATCTTAGGTTCATAGAATCAAAACCTTGATGAGATTTATATAGATTAGACGTAACGTCTAAAGATCCAAGTCATAACATAAACATAAGATCCCATGTGTCGACGAGAATAAGATTAAGAGAGTTCGTGTTCGGGGAGAGTCAAAGAGTCAAAGTTAAGTTTAGGGAGACAAATAACAATGCTTAGGCAATCCTATGCTAAGGCATCAAATTGCACATAAGAGGCATAGCATTATGTAGCATGAAAAGTATATATAAGTTACAAGATAGAAATATAATTCTATAAGGTTCATGCATACTATAGCCTAGGTCACCATTTCTAATAACCTAGATCTCTATAGTTATGGGCTCTGATACCAATCTGTCACACCCCAACCTTGACGGCGGAAACGTCGAGGAGTGAGAGTTAAGATCGTTCATAGCCACATAACGCTATTAATAATCCAAATATATTTTACACATAAATTTCATTTGTCACATTTCAAATATAAGTCTCAAAGGATATAAAATCATAACGTAAAAGGTAACATTTCATCCTATTTTATTTATTAATCTAGGTCCATTCCTAGATGTGCAAGCTTCAATGTGTAGATAATCAAACTTGGGCATTTCCTGAAACATGTTAAAAATAAAGGGGTCAACAATAATGTTGGTGAGCATTCCATAGTTTTAAATACATAGCATATATAAAAGATGGCAATTCAAGTCATAAGTTAGTGATAAAGTGATTAGGGATGTTATGAACAATGCAACAATCAAACCTCGACAAAATTTTACAAGTCTCAAACGTTTACAAGATTATACGATCAGCTAAGTGTACTTGGATCAACCAAAGCAGGCTTGTCTTGCCCATAGATCTATGACTTCACTGGGCTAGCAATAGTTAATGATTGTACATATAGCGCCATAACATGGTAATCACAAAAGTCCAACTAACCACAACTTACATGAGGAATTGCCATAACGTTTACAAGTCTCAAAGATGTGTACAAGTGTAATGATAATAGGATAACATGTTTCACCCCAAAGTGTGAAAATAAACAAAAAGGGGGTATGGAAATACTCACATGTCTAAAAGTATAAGTATGAAGATTAATAAGATTGATAATAAACGCTGTTCCAAAATGAACGTCACAAGGCACCTAAATACATATATATATACACAAGGTTAAAGTTTAATTTTAATATGTTTAACGTTTTAACGGAAACTAAGGTTTTAAGTGGAATTAGAGATGTTAACATGGTAGATTTAATTATGCTTTAAGTCTATATATTATTTAATCGCTTTAATACCAAGAAATAAAAGAAACCATTTGTGACAAGGTCTAAATATAACTTAAAACAAACTTTTAAAATAACTCTTATTTTAAACAATAATATTTACTTGTATTTGAACGAGTAATGATTTAGCGAGTTATAACAGTATTTAGTGTTTATTTTATAAGAAAATAATTTAAATATGATACTTGAACAAACAACTATTTAGTAAATTAAAACATATTTTAAGTTTAACTTAAAAAAAATAATAATCTAAATATATATTTTTTAACAAATAATGATTTAATAAGTTATTCAACATATAACAAAAAAATATACTTTGTAAGAAGTTGAACTAATTATATCATTTGTTTTAAAAATATACGAGTATTATAAGAACATAAATTTTTTAAAAATTTATTTAGTGACGTCAAAATAATTTAGATTTACACGATTGATTTTTCTATTAATTTTCAGAAATTTGCTATTTTTTTAAAGGCTAAAAACCCCCCAAAAAAATATGTTGGAGGTCGCCGGGTTCGACCCCGGACCTCTAGTGTGGAATGCAAGTGGGGAACCAGTGAACCAAGGCTTCAACCGCGGTTGAAATTGGTTTCCAAAACTTAAAACCAATGAATACAAAACCCGCCCAAATTCACATGAACCCTAGTTCCTTCGATCCCAATTGACTGATTAATCGATTCCAGGGGCATTGTTAACCATGGGGCTTTTGTTCCCCATGATTAACCGATTGTATACATGTAACCAATTTACCCGTTTGATTAACAATTGAAGGTGCACACGTTGATGAACTAGTCGCGACCGAGAGGTGAGGGAACGATGTGTAAATGTCGATGATAATCCAATTCACTTTGCAGGAAGCTTCAAATAAGTCGAATGATGAAAAGCCCTATGTTGATTTTGAGTTTTGAAGCTCTGAATATGACGTTAGAATAGTTGCAGGTTCGCGAAAGAGATGATGATGGTATGTGGTGCGTATGCGAGTTTCAGGTGCAATTGCAAGTAATGGTGGGTTAGGAATAGTTAACCGATGTTTATGTTCAATTAATTGGGTAATTACCACGATTTGCCCGTTGAACGGTTATGAAATAAATTGGGGTTCGGTTTCAAGTGGGTTTTTGATAATACAAGCGTTTTCAGATTGATTAAACAACGGTTACAAGTTCGATTCGTGTGTTCGGTTTAATTTGAGGCGATTTGGTGTTAAATTTGAGACGTTTAGGTGTAGTTTGGGGGTCGCCGGAGCCGTAGCCGGCGGTGGCCGGATGGCCGATCGGAAAAACGGGGGAGAAGAGAGAGATGGTATGGAAGTTTCGATTAATTACACAAATGGTCCCTGAACTTTAAAATTCACCCATTTCATGTGTAAACTTCCATTTAAAGTTACTAACTTGACAAGTCAACCCCCTTAACTTTCTTAATTTAAGTTTTAGATTAAATTTTTAAGTTAATAATTCCTATAAATTGATAAAATTAATAACAATATTATTGTTATTATTTTTAGTTATTATTAACATTATTGTTATTATTATAACTATTAGTAATGTCATTATATTCAATAGTTTAAGTTATTAACCTTTAAAAGAACTAACAAGAATCAACATAAATAAACCATAAGTTCCATGAATGACAACGATAGTCCTTACAAGAATAAACGACATTAACTAATAGTTGACAAGACAAAAAAAAATACGAGATGTTACAAAAACCAATCTCCAATATTTTATAAACTAGTTGTTTAAAATAGATATAATTAACCTTTTAGTTATATAACATATACACACTTTTATTATTTGATGTTATTTAACTAAATTAAACAACACTACAAATAATATCCATGAACAAAATATCCATAAAAACCAATCTCTAATATTTTATAAACGAGTTGTTTAAAATAGATATATAATTAACCTTTTAGTTATATAACATAAACACACTTTTATTATTTGATGTTATTTAACTAAATTAAACAACATTACAAATAATATCCATATAAGTTGTTCAATCTCATATGCAACTTATTTAGAAAACCCATTTTCTAAATTGGTGTATTTATTTAATTGCATGATCATATCATCAATTAAATAATAATTGTCATTTGCTAAGCTTGTTATTCGGTATGCCCCGACTTGGATCATAACGTACTAACCACATCAATGTTCTATGTGTCTTGGGCATAAAGAATCCACAATAAGACTCTGTTTTGCTTTTGAGATACATGCCGGAGTCACTAGAGAAGAGAAGTACAAGAAGTTCTTTTGCAATAGTCTTGTTCAATCCCATTAGTTCTAGTTAAACCAATGATAATTACGTCTATATGACCATTCACGAACATTTAGGACAAGTCAGTAGTTGCAAACATGAACCTAGAGAGGATTAACTTTGCAATTACTGTTTACAGCTAATCTAATTTCAAATTAGTTTCATATTTAAAATCAGTTTTCTATTCAACCCATTCTGATTTAATTTTTAACCCTTAACAACTTTCTCACTTTTCATATATTTCTTAAGGAAATGACCTTACTTACCCTATCTGCTTAGATGAGCTAAGATCATAAAATTAAATTGTTTTGAATAGGCCTAACAAACCGTATCACACCCCTTGCTTTAACATTTGATGATCATAATTACAAGTAATGTTATTATGAATATTAGGGTCTTAGAGTTTTATATTGTCTTGTCGGGTCACCAAATGATATGGGCGCATATGCAATAAAAAGTGATTAAAACAATTGACATCAACAATAGGTTTCTAATGTGAAACAACAAGCTTTAAACATAAAAAAACAAGTAATAAAAAGTTACTAACAAGTAAACAATAGGATTTAAATATAAAAAACACTATGTATCGAAACAAGAATATATTAGCAAAAACATAAGTTCGTCAAAATTCAACACAATAACTTATCAATAATTCAACATATTAGCAAACATGTAACATTGTGAATCAATAAACAAAATGTAAAATAAGAAGTACACGTTAATTTAGTCAGCAATATATACCTTAATAATCGAGAAGAACACCTAACAGTTGCTATTCTTGAATATCCTTTTCATTTTCTTTGAGTCGCTACCAAGAAGAACCAATGAATAAGAACCAAAGAAGAACAATCCTACCGGTCGCTACTTCTTTCTTTGAACCAAAGTTACTTATTTGGAGGAAAGGTTTTGAAAGAATCAATAAACAACAAGTTCATAGGCATCCTTTTGATAATTTTACTTTTTGTTTCTCGATCTATTTATAGCCTAGATATAAAAGATCCTACCCATACTTGATAAAAAACCAACCTATTATGCACGTCACATCAGTTCTTGCAACAGAGAACATTAATTAGGAAAAAATCAGGTTGCACGCATCAGAGTGCATCATGCGCCGAAGAACATATACGAAATCGTTGCTTATTCATGCATCACGAAAACACTACATAACAACTGCACCAATGCGCTATCATCTGCGCCATGGGCACATCTTGCATTATGCACACATTTCAAAACCACGACCACCAAACTATGTGGCAACTAACAAGGTTCTGCTTTACGGCCATGTAGTGGACTGCCATAGGTGGTGTTGTGCCCCGCCACATCACTTAGATTCCATTTTCTTCGCCAAGGTCCTTCGTGGACCACAACGCTCATTCGTTCAATGCACAAACCCTAATTTTCTAGAAATTTTCATTTTTAACTTTAGAATTAATTTATATGGTTTACCATTTTATGTATAAAATTTTCCAATGTGTTACATTGCTCCCTTTTGTTTTTTAAGACTATGCTCAATCCCTTTGATCTCTTCAGCAAGTACTTCTTCGGTTCTTATCTTAGAACATAGTCCACATGTGAGCTAAGATCAATCTTCTCTCTTGGATTATTCAAGTTGTGGATATTGAAAACTTATTTTAGAGAGTTTGAATGTAAGGCTTTTCTTGTTCATCATTTTCTTCCTTTGAGATCTTCTTTGAAGTGATTATCCATGTAATGCTAGGGCAACAACATCAATCATGAACTTTTTTTGATGCACCCTTTTTTAAATGTATTAATTTAACCTTTTAGTGATGGTGATCCAGATGAACAGGTTACTTATTAGATGTAACAAATGAGTGGTTTATTAACTTCTTTTATGTCTCTTTAACAAAAATAATAAGGCTGATGAGTTTAACTTTCTTTGGTTTGACATCTCGTGACTTTCGTAGTTTGCTAACTTTCGCAGTTTGTTAATTTTGAGCAATATCATCTTTTGAGATATCAATCTCTTTTATTTCTTGAATGGGATCAACACTGATAATGGGGTTTGCATCAAAGTTGCATCTAAGGGTGAATATTAATGTATACACTATCTTGGGTCAAGAACTTTATACACATTTGCAATTCACACATTTTCTTACAATAAATATTTGTTAATACTTATTTTAGACTATAAAATTCATGTACATATCATCTTTCCTAAACTAAAACACTAGCAAAATCAAATTCCCAAATGAAACAACAAATCGATCAAAATTAATCCAAAACACTCACCAGAAAACACAACCCCAAAAACATATTGGATACTATCCGTAGCACATTCACTTTATAATCAACGATTTTTGCCCCTTTCAATCAACGGTCACGATCAAATCACTCGTCATCCGTGTAACACAGAACCGACCAATCAGAAACCACTTACCCAATGATCTTCTGTACTATAAATTGCCTACCACCCTAATTGCACAACAACAAATTCGAAATTAAACACAAATTCAAGTTTCTAGCGTCTTCGAGAAGTTACGTGATGACCACCGGAGAAGCCAAAAACCAGATCACCGCCGGCGATAAACCGGCGAAGACCGTCGGAAAACCACCGAAGGAGAAAAAAGTTAAAGTTGTAAAGGATAAGAAGGCAAAAAGTGCTAAAACTGCTTCTCATCCTCCTTATTTTCAGGTTTGTGATGACGTTAATCATATTTAATATCGTAAGAATAGATCAGGTTATCGATTTGTTCATGATCATCGTCTGTGCGTAAGTCTGGTTTTATATTCTGATCGTTGTGAGTTATCTTCAACAAATGATCTGCTTTAGTTGTGGTTAATCATCGTGATTATGGTTCGAATTCCACTTCTGCTCGTAGATTTCGCACGGTGACAGATACTTTGTTCGTGAATTCATGTTTTGATTTTGAATTTTGATTGCAGATGATCAAAGAAGCTCTGTTGGCTCTGAAAGAGAAAGGCGGTTCAAGCCCTCACGCGATCGCAAAATACATGGAGGAGAAGCACAAACGAGTGCTACCGGAGAATTTTCGTAAGATGCTCGCACTACAGTTGAAGAATTCAGCATCAAAAGGCAAACTGACGAAAGTGAAGGCATCCTATAAGTTATCTGAAAGCAGTAAGAAACCCAAGGAAACAAAGGCGAAGAAACCTAAGGAAACAAAAGCGAAAAAGCCTGCCGCCCCTGCGGCACGAGCCACCGCCACCGTCACCGTCACCGCCACAACCGGTGGTGCAAAGAAGGCGAAGGCTGCACCGAAGAAGGCTGTGGGGACTCCGGCGATGAAGAAGTCGAAGAAGATGACTCCGGCGAAAGCGAAACAACCGAAGTCGATCAAATCGCCTGCTGCGAAGAGGGCTAGGAAGGCAACCGCTTGATTTAGAGGTCGTTAATGGCGTTTTTAAGTTTGTGAAGATGATAGTGTTAGTGGAAGTAGTAGTCTAGTGTGTACATTAACGTCGTTTGTTTTGTGTGGTGTTATGTAAGAAGTTGTGCGTGTGTTATCTATGGAGGGTAGAAATCGACCTTATGGTTTTGATTTTTGTTTATGTCTTGGTATGGTATTGGTTTATTTTGTTTGATTTTGTGTTGTTATCTCTTTCGGAAAGTGTTTTTGATGGTGGCCACGTTGCTGAGAACCATGGGTGGTTTTATAACTGACGCGTATACGTGGTTTGATGTTAGTTGCTGTTTATCCATTTTATCAGTGGTCAAATGTTGTGGTTTACTATACTTTTGTCGTTGTGAATATATCAAGTTAGAAATTATAGTTGCATAATTTTTAATTATATGTAATTTTTATCGTATAGGAGCACATGGAGTCCTATTTTTATGATGTTTTTCTAAGGTCGGTGAAGTTTTTCTTTGATTGGTAATACTGTCCCCTTGTTGTTTGTAGATCACCCTGAAGTTGATCCTATTGTCAATTGGAAAATAAGAAAAACTGGTTGGGAAAAATGAAATAAATAGGATATTTTTTATGCTAAAATGGGGCAGTGAAGATATTGATAATGTACGCATTAGCATCCACTATATGTGCCCTAGGTTTTGTATACACATTTAGCATTTAATCAATTTTTTATAAAACACAACCACTTGATGCTTTCGACTAACATTTGTAGGTGGGATTTATATACTAAAACGATGTGGTTTTGACTCTAAGTTAAACATTTGCATGGTTTTAAGCTTAAATTAGGAAACAAGTGACAAAACCAGTTAAGTAGCAACCAGTTAAGTAGAGGTCAGTAACTGATTAGTTAAATAATGACGTGTTAGTTTAAATGGAAAATTGTAGGGTTTGGGTTAAAACATGAAAAAGCCAATGATATTAGCAAATAGTATTGCCATGGATATAAATGAGACTAAATTTGTAACAGTTCATAAATATATATTTCTACTAGGGTAACTAATAGTATAATACATTTAAGAACTATATATAAAATTATGGAGTTTGTTCTTTAGCTTTAAAAAATATACTAATTATCCTTTATATTAAACTTATTTTCACTTAATACTCTTTGTACTAGCATCCGTTAAAAAAATATTGTTAACCCCACTCATGTCCCTTTCACTTGAGGGGCAATTTCATCCTTTTATACCTTATACTGCTAAAGGCTATATATTAGAATTCTTGAACATCTTCACTCACTTCAACCCTACTAATCTTCCCCTAATCTCATACGACAATATTCATGCCTCGTCCTATTTGATAGGACATTTATAACAAGATGAGATTGATGCTTTCTATGGTAAGTTGATATTTTGATCAAAAAATATGATTAAATATTGTATTTTTAAGTTTTTGTTTACATATAAAATGTCTAATAAGTTGTAATTCTCAAATGGCAGTGGGTTTTTCTCATCTATTTTCTATAAAGTTGCATTATGGTGGTGTGTTCACACAGTTTCCAGGTTGATCATACATTGACGACATTGCAAATTTTGTTGATATGCTTGATAATGACTAGGTTTTTGTAGATGAGTTGGACCTTGCTATGAGCAAATTAGGTTATGAAGCAGGCGTCAAGAGATTTACCATTATCTAGTGTTTGATTCTGATTTAGATTTTGGTCTTAGGGCTTTAGAGAGTGATGCAGATATGTTAGGGTTTTTAAAATATGTGTCTGTGCATAAGCTTAATGTGTATGTTGAATATGAAACAATAAGTGTGCATACTTACTTCTGCTATCCATCTAAGGTTAGAATTGAAGAGCCTATTGATAAACAATTAATGATGACAATAGATGTAGATTGTTGTTAAGGTGGACTGATGATGTAAGGCTTCGTTCCCGAGACGCTCACAACTGGTCAATCATCGCACATAAAACGTATAATTACATTAACTTTAATAAAACCATGCAGCGGAAACCTTAAAAACAACCATTTCATTATAAACACTTTTGCAAAATAATACAACGTTCGTTACAAAATATCGTTCGTTCGCATTACAATGCAAAAACGTTATCGTACCATAAAATGGATGCCATCCAAAATGAGCCAAGTAGCCGCCCCGTGTCATCCTCAGCAACATTCACTTGCCAACTGGAAAATACATAAAAGTCAATGTTGCTGAGTGCATTCTAGTTTTATAAAACTTTATATTATCTTTCATTCGTTAAAACATTTGTTTTACTATCGCACGCGATCACACATCATACGTATATCAAGGTAATAATCATTATCTTCATCATTGTTCGTTTCGTACGTTTCGTACGTTTCGCACATTTCGTACTTATCGCACTTTTCGTACATTTATTGTCTTTCCACTTCTATCTAGGTCCTATCGTATGCTTAACCCCCCTCTTAAGCACAAAGCTATATCATCTAGGGTTAAGCGACAAGGACCCCATATCGCACATATCGGACACATCGCATGTATGGAGTAGTCACATAGACTAACTCCCCTTGTGTGTGAACCCTTAAGGGTTAGCCAAGATCGCATGCTGTAAACACACAGTTGAGCTACAACTCTGAATGAGTTGTTAACCTCCTTTCTTTTGCTTGCAAGACTTTCATTCGTTCATTCATTATGTTCCACATTCATTTTTTAAATCTTTCACTTCGTTAAGATAATACTTTACGTTCATTATCATAATCACATCACGTAAAGTCACATCATAATACATAGTAAGGAACATAAGAAAACATATCATACATAAGCATAACATCATCACGCATCATCATACGTAATGTCACACCCCCGCTATGAGCGGAAACACGGGGATGTAACGAGACGGGAATCGTCATAACACATGGTAAGCCAATAGAGATGCAATATAATAATGATAACAAGCGTGTCATGACAACACCCGACAACAAGGGGACTTGTGTCGTGTTTAGTCAATGTTCACGACAACATAGCCATAAGCATACGCAAGCAAATGATCACACAAATATGGCTATCAACATTGTAATGTATTTTCCCACAACCTGAGAACAAGTAACAAAAGAGTAATTGTTGATTAAAACTGACTACATCAAATGTTTTCAAAATGACAAGTTTAGCCACAAATGCATCCTAGGGTCTCCACTAAGGCAGCACACCTAGATCTTCAGCTAGCATGATCACATGAAAAGATATGCTCAAGATGATCAACAAATTTGTTGGTGAGCTCGCAGGTTTAAATTGTAAATAGTAAACATTGCTGTATAATAATTTGTTGCGGAATACCGTGCATATAGTTATAAGTAAGCAAAATCACATGACCTGAGCTTTACAACCAAACCTAACAATGTACACAAAGAATCTTGTCAGAATATATTCACCCAAGGCCCGTTCTTGGTGACTGTTAGTACTAACTAGCATACCACGAGGGTGGGGGTGTCAACCTAAGTAGTACTACCAATACCTATCCGTCGGTTCCACACTGGAATTAAATGGTTGTAAGAAAGAACCACACAGCAGACTCAAGCATGTATCAGATAAGTACTCACAAAACAGTAGCACGTTGATTCCAAGTATGTAAATTGTATGTATGTTTACAACATAGAAAACAGGTGAGCATACTTTTCTCCCATGTTTGTAAATGTTTGTAAAGTAGTATAAGCATAAAAAGGGGCCACGAAACTCACTTGTTAAGTGGTAAGTATGAATGATCAAAGTTCCCAACAGTTGTATGCAAAGAACGGTCAAACACCTATTGACAGTTATTGTTAAGCATTAATGATATGTATAAAGCATATAGTAATGTTCGGTCGGTTCGGTTTGTATCGGTTCGGTCGTGGGTAATACACACACAAGCGGACACACGAATCAGATCTTATGTAGATCCAAGTACCGGAAGGGGTCGTTATTGCCAATGACATTCGTGTAAAGATCTCATTGTTATAAGAGAAAGTACTTGTTAAATATTTGTAGTCCCAAATGGGTTGTTGATAATTGTAAAATGTGAGGTTGATTTAATTTGAAATAGTATGTGCATGTTGATAGCGTTGACTTTAATCTTTGTGGTCAAGCAATGACACTTTTACTGATGTTACCTTATCATCACATGGCATTCAAGAAGGGAATTCACACACACAGCATCATCAGTCACACAACAGGACCAGACGCTCGACTAAACACTCCATTCTTACGAATCAACCTTCAATCATACGAATCAGCTTCATTCGCGCGATTGAACCTTCATTCGCACGACTGGCATTCAGTCGCAACACACAACACCCAATCGCACGACTTAACCTCCATACGCACGAATCAACCTTCATTTGTACAAATCAGCCACATTCGTACGACTGAACCTTCATTCGTACGATTGGCCTTCAGACGTGCGACGCACGCACAATCGCATACATCCATTCGGTCGCATGACTCAATCGCACACCTCATTCATCTGCATTGACTTAATCGCACACATCACTCATCCGCATTGACTCAATCGCACACATTCATTCGATCACACGACTCAGTCACATGACATCCCCAGTCGCACGACTCAGTCGCCCGAATGACTTAGTCTCTTGACTCAGTCGCACGACTCACCCAGTCGCACGACTCAGTTGCATGACAGACCCAGTCGCCTGGACTGCAGGTTCGCGACTACTGGAGTGCAGAGCAGCCTTCGGCTGTCCCGAGCACGAGTTTTACACAACAAGAACTTCCAAAAACACACAACAAACACATACAAACAAGAAGTACACGCAGAAAGACATCACACGCACCCACACGACCTCTTATGTTCGGGTTGACCCGAACACCTGAAACCCTAGAAATGGACAGCAGTAAAACGAGCAAGAAAGAGACAACCAAAGTTGTCTACCTGCAAGGATGGAGTAGACTAGGTTGTAGATGAAGTCTAGACGACGAAAACGAGACGAAATGGGGCGGTTTTGGTGCAAAGATGAAGAATGTGAAGTGAAGAAGAATGAAGAAGATGAAGTTAAGGCTGGAAAATGGAGTTTTTATACCCATCCAGAGTTTGCAAAATGTCGGTTTTAGTCCCTGCACTTAGCCCCGAGTTCCAAAGTTTGTTTCGTGTGAAAACGACTTTAAAGGTGTTTGTTATATTATGTTAGAAATATATTTAATGTTAATTTGGCACTTAAAAATGGTTTTATTAACGACAATAATATTATATAATAATGATATTTTTAGTAATAATGACGATGAAATTTTGTAAAAAGGTTTAAGCATTGCACAAGTTAACGATAAGAACACAAGCACAAAGGTAACAAAGCAAGTATGATCTCCACACCAGGAGTTCATGAAGAAGAGGAAGAATGATCAAGAAAAATTTAACGGTTAATCATGTTGATTGACGGACCTTAAGGTGACGGATGTCACAGTATCCCCCAGTTGAGAGAATTTCATCCCGAAATTCAGCTGGAGTTAGGTCCAAGAATGTCATCCTCGAATAGGTGTATTTGAGTTTCATCTGATCTTCCCGTTCCCATGTAAACTCTGGCCCTCGTTTTGCATTCCATCTCACGCGTACAATTGGTATTCTACTGCGCTTCAATTGCTTGACCTTTCGATCCATGATCTCAATGGGTTCCTCAACAAAATTAAGCTTGTCGTCAATCTTGATGTCCTCAATCGATACGTGAAGTGATTCGTCAGCCAAATACTTCTTGAGGTTCGACACGTGGAAACTGTCATGCACACCGCTGAGTTCTTGTGGTAACCTTAATCGGTAAGCCACTGGACCATTTCTCTCTATAATCTCGAATGGTCCAACGTATCTTGGGGCTAACTTCCCTTTCTTTCCAAACGAACAATTCCTTTCCAAGGAGAGACTTTGAGTAAAATTTGATCTCCAACATTGAATTCTAGAGGCTTCCGACGGTTGTCGGCATAGCTCTTTTGCCGATCTCTAGCGGCTTTTAGTTTATCTTTGATTTGGAAGATCTTGTCGGTTGTTTCTTGAATGATCTATGGGCCTGTTAATTGACTTTCGCGAACCTCGGCCCAACAAACGGGAGATCTGCATTTCCTTCCGTACAACGCTTCGAACGGAGCACACCCAATGCTGTCATGGTAGCTGTTGTTGTAAGAGAACTCAATCAACGGTAAATGAGTATCCCAACTACCACCAAAGTCGATTACACACGCCCTCAACATGTCTTCTAGCATCTGTATAGTTCGTTCACTTTGGCCGTCTGTCTGCCAAAATCGTGAAGTAAAGCGACCGTCATGGTCGGATATGATTGACACCGACACTCCGTGTCTTGTCACGACCTCTTTTAGGTACAATCTCGCCAACTTATCCATTTTTTAGTCTTCTCGGATCGGCAAGAAATGTGCTGATTTCGTCATTCGATCCACTACGACCATATCGAATCATGCCCGTTGCTCGTTCTAGGGAGTTTGGTAATGAAATCCATAGCTATGTTCTCCCATTTCCACTTGAGAATTTCAGGTTGCTGCAACAATCCCGATGGTTTCTGATGTTCAGCTTTAACTTTCGAGCATGTCAAGCATCTACTTACGTACATGGCGACGTCTTTCTTCATGCCTGGCCACCAGTACAGATCCTTAAGATCGTGGTACATCATGTCTGCACCAGGATGAATAGAATATCGCGTCTTGTGTGCTTCATCCATGACCAAGGTACATACACCTCCCCATCTAGGTACCCATATATGATCATGAAGTACTGTACACCATCATCTTTGCAATCATTTGTTTATCCAACCCTCAAAATTCTTCTCCCGCAAGGTTTTCCTCTTTCAACGCCTCACTCTGTGCAATTTGGATCTGAGCCTTTAAATTCGTTTGGATGGTCAATCCTAAAGCTCGAGCACGTAATGGTTTCGTGCGTTCTTTGTGGCTTAAAGCATCAGCCACTACGTTGGCTTTCCCCGATGATACCGGATTTCACAATCGTAGTCACTAAGAAGCTCTACCCAACGTCGTTGATGCATATTAAGCTCCTTCTGATCCAGGATATGTTGCAGGCTCTTATGATCAGTGTAGATGATGCATTTGGTTCTATACAGGTAATGCCTCCATATCTTAAGTGCAAATATTACAGCGCCCAACTCCAATCATGGGTTGTATAGTTCTTTTCGTGCACCTTAAGTTTTCGCGAAGCGTAGGCAATCACCTTATCATTCTGCATTAACACACATCCCAACCCTTGATATGAAGCATCGCAGTATACCACATAATCATCAGTTCCGTCTCGGAGGGACAATATTGGTGCATTGCACAACTTGTCTTTCAACGTTTGGAACGCTTGTTCTTGTGCATGTCCCCAATCAAACTTCTTGTCTTTCTGGGTCAGCAGTGTTAACGGTTGAGCGATCTTTGAAAAGTTCGCGATGAAACGATGATAGTATCCAACCAATCCTAAGAATTGCCGTATCTCTAAAGGCGTCTGAGGTGTATCCTATTTCTTTATCGCTTCGATTTTGCCGGGATCTACATGAATCCCATCCTTTTTAACCACATGACCCAAAAACTTCACTTCCCGCAACCAGAATTCACACTTCGAGAACTTGGCGAAGAGTTTCTCTTCCCGTAACAGTTTCAGTATTGCTCGAAGGTGTTCTTCATGATCCTCTTTCGATCGGGAGTAGATAAGTATATCTTCTATGAATACGATCACAAACTTATCCAAGATAAGGTTTACACACCCGATTCATTAGGTCCATAAACACAGCTGGTGCATTAGTCAATCCGAACAGCATAACCAAGAACTCATAATGCCCATAACGAGTTCTAAACGCTGTTTTCGGTATGTCCTCCTCGAAAACCCGTAGTTGATGATATCCAGAACGAAGATCGATCTTGGAGAAATACGAAGCTCCTTGCAACTGGTTAAACAGATCGTCGATTCTGGGGAGAGGATACCGATTCTTCACAGTTAACTTGTTCAACTCACGGTAGTCGATGCACATACGGAACGATCCATCCTTCTTTTTGACAAATAACACCGGTGCTCCCCAAGGTGAGTGGCTTGGCCGGATAAAACCCTTCTCCAGTAGCTCCTGTAACTGACTAGATAATTCCTGCATTTCGGACGGTGCTAACCGGTATGGTGTCTTTGCCACCGGTGTAGCTCCAGGAACCAACTCTATATGAAATTCCACCTATCGTGGAGGATTTTTACACAACAAGAACTTCCAGAAACACACAACAAACACACACAAACAAGAAGTACACACAGAAAGACATCACACGCACCCACACAACTTCTTATATTCGGGTTGACCCGAACACCCAAAACCCTAGAAATGGACAGCAGTAAAACAAGCAAGAAAGAGACAACCAAGGTCGTCTACCTACAAGGATGGAGTAGACTAGGTTGTAGATGAAGTCTAGATGACGAAAACGAGACGAAACGGGGCGGTTTTGGTGCATAGATGAAGAAAATGTGAAATGAAGAAGAATGAAGAAGATGAAGTGAAGAAGATGAAGTGAAGAAGATGAAGTTAAGGCTGGAAAATGGGGTTTTTATACCCATCCAGAGTTTTCAAAATGTCGGTTTTAGTCCCTGCACTTAGCCCCGAGTTCCCAAAGTTTGTTTCGGGTGAAAACGACTTTAAAGGTGTTTGTTATATAATGTTAGAAATATATTTATTGTTAATTGGCACTTAAAAATAGTTTTATTAACGACAATAATATTATATAAAAATGATATTTTTAGTAATAATGATGATGAAAATTTGTAAAAAGGTTTAAGTATAACACAAGTTAATGATAAGAACACAAGCACAAAGGTAACAAAGTAAGCATGATCTCCACACCAGGAGTTCATGAAGAAGAGAAAGAATGATTAAGAAAAAGTTAACGGTTAATCATGTTGATTGACGGACCTTAAGGTGACGGATGTCACACGTAACATATACCATCACACATCATCATAAACATCATGCATCATACATCCATATACATAAACATATGCACAACAAGCACAAGTCATCATAAACACAACCAATCCACCGCGAGGCAGTGGGGGTTTGGGGGCGGCATCCCCTGACAACAGGGTCCTAGGGGTAGCAACCCCTAGTAGGGTCCAAGGGGCAACACCCCTGGGGTCGCGTTGCCAAGTCAGCGTGAAAATTTTTTATTTTAACACTTTTATATAGCGCATTTCCTTATAGAAAAATCGTAAAACCTCTTAAAATCTTGGTCGTTTAAAACATATATTTGGTATGCATTCAAACCCAAACTATTTTAAAACCTTTAAAATAGGAGATCTAGAACTCACCTGGACTCGATGAGTAGCTTCTCAATCAAGCTTTCAAAGCAAGGGTTGCACTACACAGCCTGCATATAAGTTAACACTCAAAGGAGTTAATTTCTGTCTAATTTCGTTGCCAGATTAGCAGTTTTGCTGCTAGTTTCGTTGCTAGTTTCGCTGCTAGTTTCACTGGCATCTTCGCTGGCATCTTCGCGCTGGCATCTTCGCTGCCAATTTCACTGCCAGTTTCGCCCAACTTTCATTGGATAACCATGTCTGCGAAACTACCTGCGAAACTATAGTTTTGCAGGAAGACCTATAGTTTCGCTGGACGAATACATAATTTCACTGGATGAACACCCAGTTTTGTAGAACGGGTTGAAAATTACGAACCAACCCATTTTTGACCCAAAACTTCAATCTTTTACATCCAAAATCTTGGTTTATCACCCAATAGCTATATCTAAGCTTCTTACATGTTTTCTTACACAAAAACATGAGTTTTGGGTGAATCTTTGCCGCTTTCAAAAACCCATGCCCTAAAATCCGGGTTTACATCAAAATGAAGATCAAATGATGTTTCTTATGGATTCTTGGTGTTTTCTTGTTGTTTGGATGCCCACAAACCCTGATCTTCAATCTCGTGATCAACCGAGCCTTAAATCTTCAATTCTCTCCACTTTCTCTCTCTACTCTCTCTCTCTGTAGAATTTTGAGTGTTAAGTTGCAAATGAGAGTTTGCTCAAGCTAATCTGTTTATATATATCGGGCTTTCTCGAGACCTTATACTCGCCAAACACATATCCCGCGAAGTCTACTTGGTCCATACTCCATTACCCGCTTTTATTTGAATAATCCTCGCTAAGCCTATTATTATTAATGGCTCGTTTTGACTTTATTTCTGGCGTTACAAGTCCACCCCCTTATTTAGGTTTCGTCCTCGAAACCTGTTAGTAACTGAATAGTTGTGGGTAATGCTGCCTCATCTCCTCCTTAACTTCCAAGTGGACTCTGATCCCTTCCTGTTCTTCCACTGTACACGCACCAAGGGAACCATCTTATTCTTTAGCCTCTTCTCTTTGCGATCGATGATCACCACTGGTTGCTCAACGTAATTGAGACGTTCATCCACTTCAATATCCTCTAGTGGCACCACCATATCCTCCTCGGCTAAGCACTTCTTAAGTGAGATACATGGAATGTCGGATGAATTCCACTTAACTCACTAGGCAAATCCAACCTATAGCCCACCTCTTCTACTTAAGAAATGATTGGGAAAGGAGCTATGTATCTTGGGCTCAACTTTCCCTGCTTCCTAAACCGAATGATGCCCTTCCAAGGTGAGACCTTTAACATAACCCTGTCACCCACCTTGAACTCAATCAGTCTACGTCGTTTATCGGCGTACGACTTTTGCCCATCTTTAGCTGCCTTCATAAAGGCTTTGATCCTTTCCAGCTTCTCAGTCGTAGCCTCGACCACCTCGATGCTCCCTAACTCTTTATGGCCATATCACCCCAACAAGCGGGTGTTCTACATCTCCTAGCGTATAGCATCTCATAAAGAGGCATACCATTGCTGGCATGATAACTATTATTATATGAGAAACCAGCTAATGGTAAGTGGTCATCCAACTTCCTCCAAAATCAATGATGCATGCCCGAAGCATATCTTCTAGCGTCTGAATGGTACTTTCTAACTGACCATTCGTCTAGGGGTGATAAGCCGTGCTGATATGTAACCTCGCCCCTATAGCATCGTGAAATATCTTCCAAAACTTGGATGTAAACCGGTGTCACGATTCGAAACGATAGACACCGGTACACCATGAGGGCTTACAATATCCTTGATGAGTAGATCCGCTAATCTTTTGGAAGAATACGTCTCGCGGATCGGTAGGAAGTGAGCACTCTTCGTTAAACGATCAACTATCACCCATATGGCATCATACCCTTTCAAGGTATGCGGTAAATTCGTGATAAATTCCATGGTGATATGCTCCCACTTCCACTCGGGTATGTCCAAAGGTTGGTTCTTCCCGTATGGCTTCTGATGCTCCGCCTGCATCTGCAAGCAAGTAAGGCACTTACTCACGTACTCCACCATGTCGCGCTTCATACCCGGCCACCAATAATCTTTCTTCATGTCTTGATACATTTTTGTAGCACCGGGATGAATGGAGTACCGAGTCTTATGAGCGTCATCCATAATCTTCCCACGTAGATCCCTAAAACAAGGAATCCACATTCGTCCGAATTGGGTCCTAACACCACGAGTGTTTTCACCCAGCTCCACGACTAGACCTCTCATCCTTTCGGAGTTAAGATAATCTTCCTTCAATGCCTCATCTTAAAACTCCTTAACCTGGTTCATCACATCGGAGTTCATAATCAATTAGTAAGCCTTTATCTGAATCGGCTAGGGTCTCTCCTTCCGGCTAAGAGCATCTACCACCACGTTGGCTCTGCCCGGATGGTAATGAATCTTGCAATCATAATCCTTTATGAGCTCCAAACATCTCCTTTGCCTCATATTCAATTCTTTTTACTCGAAGAAGTACTTCAAGCTATTGTGGTCCATGAAGATTGTGCACTTCGTCCTGTATAGGTAGTGCCTCCAAATCTTTAGCGCGAAGACCACAGCTGCTAGCTCCAAGTCATGAGTGGGATAGTTGACCTCATGAACTTTCAACTGTACGGATGCATAGGCTATAACCTTTCCTCTCTGCATCAACACACATCCCAACCTCGAGAGGAAGCATTTGAGTAAACCACCAAATCTTCGCTTCCATCGGGTAATGACAAGACAGGAGCTTGAGTCAACCTCGCCTTTAACTCTTTGAAGGCATTTTCCTGATATTGACCCCATACAAACTTCACATATTTACAGGTTAGCTTGGTTAGTGGAGAAGCGATCTTAGAGAAGTCTTGAATGAACCTTTTGTAATAGCCCGCCAGACTCAAGAAACTACGAATCTCGGATGACGTCTTTGGTGACTTCCATTGCATCACCACCTCCACCTTTTCCGGGTCTGCCATAATCCCCTAGGGATTCACTACATGACCCAAGAACTGAACCTCGGGCAACCAGAATACGCACTTGGATAATTTAGCATACAAATTATCCCTTCTCAACATCTCCAAAACCTCCCGAATGTGATTGGCATGCTCCTCCTCGCTCTTCGAATAAATCAGGATATCATCAATAAACACAATCACTGATTTATCTAACATAGGCTGACACACTCGATTCATCCAGTCCATAAAAGTAGATGGCGCGTTGGTTAAACCAAATGACATAACGAGAAACTCGTAGTGTCCATAACGTATGCGAAAAGCTGCTTTAGGAATATCCTGCTCCTTCACCTTCAATTGATGATAACCAGATCGAAGATCTATCCTCGAGAACCAACTGGCACCCTGGAGCTGATAAAAAGGATCATCAATTCTCGGTAAGGGGTACCGATTCTTCACCATTAACTTGTTCAGCCCCGGTAGTCAATACACATTCTCATACTACCGTCCTTCTTCTTCACGAATAAGACTGGAGCACCCAAGGAGAGATACTCAGTCTAATGAACCCCTTATCAAGCAAATCCTGTAGTTGCTCCATCACTTCCTTCATCTTGGTCGGAGCCAACCGATACGATACCTTAGCAACAGGTTGGGCACCTGGTATCAAGTCAATCTGAAATTTAATCTCATGGTCTAGTAGCACACCTCGTAAATCTTCTGGGAACACATGTGGGAAGTCATACACAACCAATATACTAGACAATTATGGTGTTGGCGTATCCACATCCTTCACGTAGCCAAGTAGGCACTACACCCATGCCTCGTGCACTTTCCCTCCACCGCCATCGAAATCACCTTCGGCATAGTCGTAACTCGATCACCATAAATTGTCACCAAACTCCCGTCAGGCGCTGTCAATCTGACCATCTTTTTGCGACACAACAATGTTTAGCCCAAGTGTGGGTGTACCCTTTAGATAGCGAAAAATCCTTTTGACCGAAATACCTATAGATTAACGTGTAAACCAGATCAAATAGTGTGGAATCCTATTTGATTGGCGATCCAATCAGTGAGAACACACGAAGAATCAATCAAGGATTGAAACTAACGCTAGAAATCGATTGGAATCAATCTAATGTGTTCTATGAACTTGGAGAACGAGTTGGAAGGTTTCTGGACGGCTAGGGTTCATCTGGAATCGTAATTGATCGAGTCTCCCTATTTTTCACGAATTGAGTTGTATTTATAGTTGGTATTATTCAATCGTGCGATTGAACCATTAGTCTGGTTCAGTCGTGCGATTGAACCATGCGGTTGATTCTTCGTACGACTGATTGTTCAGTCGTGCGACTGAGCCAATCTTATGTTACAGTCGTACGACTCCAGTCTCCTGGTTCAGTCGTGCGCTGAGTCAATCATGTGAAGTTCTTTATGCTTAAGGTTCGTTCGGCATGAGCCATTCGCATGGGAACTTCATTAAGTTAAGTTTTAATGTTTGATTTATTAATATAACATAATATGCAACCATTCAAATAATCATAAACTCAATCAATTCAGTCACGACTCATTAATGAACTATTAAACATTATAACTAAGACTATCAGTATCATTTCATTAATCATACCAAACAAGATCTATTACATCACATATCATGATCTAGGGACAAACATGTATCAACAATTGTTAGATCATGAATTATTTCCCCTTCTTCAGGGTGTAATTCACTGACCTCTGACAATCCCTTGCAGGTCAAGTATCATCGTTAGCTGAGACTTAACCTGCTGAAGGGGAGCAACATCAAACCATCTCTTGGTAAGATTGATCTGTTTGGTTAACATTCCACACATAAATCATTAGTAGTTGATCAACCAGAAAAGCATTAAAGTAATATAAACATTAAATACATTGTGTTCAATTACATGATTCAATACAAAAGAAGATAAATACATAACATCTAATCGTTACTTTTATCTTGGATCATGGTTCATCATTGGAGGAGCAGAGGTAGAAGCTGATTGATCTTGTCTATTCTTAGTCCTTTTCTCCTGACCTGTAGCAGTGGCCGATGCAGGTGCATCCCCTACTTCTCCTCTCCATCATCCTCAGTGTCACTCTCATCATCCTCATCACTATCTTCATCATCTTCATCTCTGTCTCCTTCCCTGATCTTTAATGGCTCCTCTTTAGACCCTTTCAGTTTCAACAGGATCAACTTCCTCGCCTTCTCCAGCTCCTCTATTTGCTTACTTGCTGCGACACTTTGAGCTTGGAGTTGGTCCATCTTGGTGCTCTGAGCAGCCAACTGCTAGGCCTGCTCCTCAATTACTCGATCCTGCGCTCTGCAATTTATGAGATTGTGCAGCAGTCAGGTCAGTAAGCTGGCGGATCTGAGTTGTCTTTTCCTCATCAGCCGCCAGCAATCCCACACCATTCTGTTTAGCGCTGACAACTGTTCCACTACCCCGATTGGAGGTAGAGGAGATCTATAGGTGTGTGAGGGATGGGCTGAGGGCATTGATTGGTGTGACGTGTGGTGGAGGTGGCGGTAGTGAAGATAGGTCTGTATAGTGGTGGAGGTGAATGGGTAAAGGATGTGGTGGTGGAGGGAAACGATGCTGTGGTGGAAGGTATGGTGGGGGATGTGATGATGTGGTGGATGTGGTGGATGTGGTGGAAGGTATGGTGGGGGCTGTGATAGATGTGGTGGATGTGGTGGAAGTGGTGGTGATAAAGGTCCCCTACGCTTTCTTTCTCTGGCCATGGGTTTGCCATTCTCTTCCTCCTTGTTCCAGTTGAGGAGGAGCTCCCCCTACAATCCCGCCTGAGGACCCCGTAGCATAGGTTGGGTCAGTTTCTGTATCTCCGGAGCCTCTCGGTTGTTCACCAACAACCCTAACCCATGTTCTGTGGGAACAGCTTTCCTTCCCACATTCGGGTAAGTGGCTCCTCATCTGATTCAGCCTAATCCTCCTCCTCGTCAAGAACAAAATCTGATGAAATCCCGCTGACTCAGTTACTTCTGCAGAGTTGACGGACACAGGGAGGTACAGAATCAGACACAGTGCCTCTGAGTGGAATAACAGCATCCCCACTGTCATCCTCATCTGAGTCATGAGTGTAGGGCTATCTGTTCCACATCAGAGTCACTGTCCTCGTGACGCCACTTTCTCTTTTCCGCACAACATAGTCCTCTCTGGCAAGATGACCAAACAACCTCCTGACCGGAGGCTTCACTTGCTTTCCCCGGTATACTTTCATCCTTCCCAGGGTGGTGTCATCCATTACCTCCAAGACTACCGAATCCTCCTGTTCTTTTGGCAGGGAAGGAAGCTTCTGATCTATTATCATTTGCATAAACCGTGGGTACATACAGAAGGCTTCCTTCCCTTTCCCCTTAATGTTCTCCACCAGATAGGTGAAGATCATCTTAGAGAAGCTGAACGGATGGTTCAGCACCAACGCAACGTATGCGTTTTGCATCTGGTCCGACAGCTCATCAAAACCACCTTTTCTTGAAGCCATGCATTTGAGCAGCACGTGTGCAAGGTATTTAAACTGGGACAGAGGTTACTCTTGTTGAGTACCCCTGAATTGATGTCCCCAGAGTATTGGCTCTGAGAAAACATCCTCTGACAGTGAGGGGGTGTAACGGGTTGGGCAGTCAGCGTCATCCCCCAATGAAGTACAATCCTTAGATCCTCCTCAGAAACGGTAATATCCTCGCCAATATGGTACTTCTTATGCAGTGAGGTTCAGATGATCTATCAACTGTAGCGCCTTCCCAGAAGGCTTGTTGAATGGATCGATAGGGGTGCAAGGGTAGAGATGGCATGCGCAATCCGTGATCTCAATAGGAATGTGATAATGCCAGAGAATTCTGCAGCATTTCTGGATGTTAAGTCCAGATGGGCACATATATTATGCTTTGTGCTCATAATCCATCTACTCGCCATCTGTTACACAAAGCTGGTAAACATTAGTACCATTTACTAAGAAAGTCATGAACTCATTAAGCTTGAAGAACATCTTTCTGTCATGCGATTGAAATTGTGCGACATAGTTCAAATGTGCGATTGACCGTGCGAAAGGGGTTCAGTCGTACGAGTGAATGGTACGAATGGGATTCAGTCGTGCGATTGACCCCATACGTATCTCGGAGTGTGCGATTGGGCTCCTACGCATATACCTTCATGCGGTTACATCAGTCATGCGACTGAACTTCATACGCATGGTTCAGCCATGCGTATGGGCAGTTTGAGCCCTTCAGTCGTGCGACTGAATTTCATCATGCTGTCCATTCGCATGAAGACCAACTGTTCGATTCAAATTTTCTGTTTCAACCCAATTTTTTTGTTTTAAACCTCTATATCTAGTTCATTGGACTCGCCATCCTGTCACTAATGACCTATTAAAC
This sequence comes from Flaveria trinervia, assembly GCA_025506515.1. Lineage (NCBI taxonomy): Eukaryota > Viridiplantae > Streptophyta > Magnoliopsida > Asterales > Asteraceae > Flaveria > Flaveria trinervia. Next base: position 76,216,433 of record CM046447.1, read on the forward strand.
TTAATTTTAACATTTAGCTTAGTTTATGTAGGTTATTAGGCATTTTTCAATCCAATCAATGTTCATTCGAATAACCCAAATTTGACTCAAGATCTTCTGATTTCTATAAGGTTTAACTGCAATGTACCTGTATACTTGTCAATCGAATGTCAAAAGATCAATAGCAATGTGAAAAACTATCTTTAGAAATTTTGGCAGAGTAACAGGAAAGAAAGCGATTTGGGTGCGTTGGGAGTGATGAGTGAAATGCGATCGACTGAGGCCCTTTAAATACTGACCCTAATTTCAATCGGCCGACTGGCCTCATTCGCTCAGTTAATTCGGGCGACTGAGGTTCAGTCATGCGATTGGTCCAGTCGGTCGCTTTCATTGGCCGACTGAGTCTCAGTCGGCCGACTGACTCATTCGTGCCCTTTCATTGCTTTCTCAATTAACCGACTGAGTCTCAGTCAGTTGACTACTCATTCGCCTCCTTTCATTGCTTTCTCAATTAACCGACTGAGTCTCAGTCGGTTGACTGACTCATTCGCACGCTGTCATTCGGTCGAAAGGATCATTCTTAAACGCCATCGGTGAATGACTAAATTTCATGTCCAGTCGTGCGAATGGGATCCATTTGCATGGTTGGTCCATATTCATGGTCCAATCGTGTGAATGGGATCCATTCGCATGTTGGTCCATATTTTGGTCCAATCGTGCGAATGGGTCACACTTGGTAGATTTTCTGCCATTTTGAACATTTTAACCTTTTGAATAGACATTATAGTTTTGATCATCTCAGACATGATTATTTTTAACCAATTGAGTCACCTCAGACGTGACTGCTTTAACTTGAAAGTTCATGTGGTCATCTCAGACATGACCCTTCAGTGAGTTGATCACTTATCGATTATCATGATGTATTAGGCAAACAAACTAGCTAAAACGACTCGCTAAATTAGAAACTTAAACTAAAGACTAAACATTAAGAATTGTTTTGGCCTTTTGTGAGAGATAGAAACTAAGGTGGAAATCTACTGGATTTGGTTCCGGAATAGAAAGCTTCAACTTAGATTGACCACACCTGGACCAATTCCATTTTGGAGTCATACAGGCACATCAAATCATTTGGGACTTGTTATCAAATCTTTTGATGCTCAATTCTTGGTGTTCATCCAGAGTTGTTAGCAACTTTAGGAAATCATACTGGAACTCTTAGATTACCACCTTGATTTGAACTTTCAAGAATTGCAGCCACAATGATTGTCAATATGTTTGTCCACTTAAATCCATACACAGACTTTTGACACATACTGGTGATTGTTTTAAGTTTAATTATTTCAACTAACGTTTGTGGATCCCACACTTATATGGTAATCAACATCCCTCAGGAGCTTTTGAGCGGTCTATACGGTATTGTTACAAGAAGAGACTATTCTTAGAGCTTTCATAGAGAAACCAGTCCTCGTCAGTGCCATCGCACAGCAAAGAGGCGGCAAACACAATGAATCTAGAATATCTAGGTTATGCTTTTCTCAGGTCAGTGCCATCGCACAGCAGAGAGGCACACAACCTATCTCCTTGTTAGAGCAGCTTAATTTTATTTTGAACCAAATGCACCAACAACATAGGTCATTAGCTTGATAGCATTTTTCTTCATTTTTTTCTGGTGCTTTGCTCTATTATGGTCATCCGCACACATTTGTGGCGTTTACATGCTCATTGCCCCTTTGGAATATTGTTGATTGTGTTATCTAGAGATAAGATGGAAGCCCACAGTCAGTTGAACCACTTAGTTTGATCTTTTGATCACAGTCAGGTCTAATCATCTTTGTGTTGAATCTAATGACATATCAATTGTGGTCTAGCAACCTTTAGGTCTACTCTCATTCTGTTACCTTTAGAGTTACCAGTTTTTCTATCATCTTCCCTTTGATATTGCTTAGACTACACCGACTTATACTTTAATATTTTTGCACCTTTTCTAAATTAAAATTTCAAAGTCCCTCTTGATTTGTTCCTGTGTACTATCATATTCCATAGGGTTTGAATCGGTATCACAGATACGATCTACCTTATATCAGTTTTCCACTCCTTCTCCCTCTTTTTTTTTCTTTAAAGTTGCTTGCTGACGTATTCTCCCCCTAAAATACTAAAATCATAACGTTATTATTATTTTAGGATTTTAATAAACCAGAATAACATAAGTTTAACGTTAACCAGACTTTTAACCAAATAAGCTCAAACAAAATGAAGAATTAGCTAAGCTACATCAGACTACACATGATCATCATCAGGAATAACCTCACTTCTCTTTTTAAACGCCGTTGACCTCTAGAAAATATTGAAATGTGGGTTTATCAAAGCTTTAGTATAGAGGTCAGCGCGTTGAAAATCATATTAATTTTTACCACATCAATTAAGTTCTTTTCAAAACAATCTCTTATGCAATGATATTAATACCGATATGTTTGGTCTTAGGATGTTGGACCGGATTTTAGTTAACTGCAATTGCAGCAGAGTTATCTACAAAAATAGGAGTAGAATAGAACGTTAAACTGTAATCCCCATTTGCTGTTGAATCCAGATGATTTGTGAACAGCAACTTGCAGCAGCAAATATTCGGCTTCACAGGTTGACAATGCACCGATGTCTGCTTCTTACACTGCCAGGTAATTAGTCTTCTTCCAAAGAATTGACACCCTGCTGATGTAGACTTCTAGTTCATCTTGCAGCCTCCGTAGTCCGAGTCACTATACGCCGTGAGCTCAAAATCATCATCATGAGGATACCACAGCCCAAGTGTGGGTGTACCCTTTAGATAGCGAAAAATCCTTTTGACCCCGATCAGATGATTGACCTTAGGTTTAGCCTGATATCTAGAACATAAACATGTCGCATACATGATATCTGGTCTAGAGGCAGTGAGATACATGAGGGATCCAATCATTCCTCGGTACATCATGGCATCCACAAGATCTCCATTTTCATCAGGTGCAATGTCGTGATTCGTAGCAAGTGGAGTCCCGGCAGCAGACGCATTCTCCATGTCAAAACGATTAAGAATGTCTCTTACGTACTTGGTCTGATGTAGAAAGATCCCATTTGGTGTTTGATCCAACTGTAGCCCGAGAAAGAACTTCATCTCCCCCATAGCACTCATCTCAAACTCTTTCTGCATAACTGCTTCAAATTCTTTGCATAACTTTTCGTTCTTTGAACCGAAAATTATGTCATCAACATTAGAGAGCAGTAGGTCGCCATCTTTTTCTTTAATGAACAACGTGTAGTCAATGACTCCCCTGCGAAAGCCGTGTTTCACAAGATGAGTCGAGAGTTTCTCATACCAAGCTCTTGGAGCTTGATGAAGCCCGTATAAAGCCTTGTCGAGCTTGTAGACTCTATCCCGATGATAAGGATCTTCAAATCCCTCGGGTTGACTGACATAGACTGTTTCTCTAATTTCCCCATGAAGAAATGCACTCTTCACATCTAATTGATAGACTTTAATCTTCATGTATGATGCATAGGCAAGGAAGATACGAATGGCTTCCATCCTTGCCACGGGTGCAAACACCTCATTATAATCAATTCCCTCGACTTGGTGAAAACCCTGAACCACCAGTCGAGCTTTATTCCTATAATGACCCCTTGGTCATCTTTCTTGCATTTTAAAACCCATTTGGTGCCAATGACCTAACACCTTTAGGTCTATCAACTAGAGTCCATACACCTAACTTCTTGAACTGAAGAAGTTCTTCTTGCATTGCACTCACCTACGCCTCATCATTTAGTGCTTCACTGACATATTTTTGCTCAAACTGTGAGACAAAAAACCGATAGGCACCATCATGAATATATCCCTTCTCCATAACTGAGGTGTAATCGGCTGAGTATAACTGATTTCGGGTTTGTACTCCTGATCTGACATCTCCAATGACATTGTCTATTGGATGATAGACGTTTAGTCGTGATCCTGGAGTAGTAGGAACAGCTACCTCAGAGCCAAGATGATGAACATTTGGTTCTTCATCTGAGGTAGTTGGAGTTTGAGGCTCTGAAGTCGAAGGTGCACCACTGGTAGATGCTTGTGGACTTTCAGGAACTGGAACCTGTTCCTCCTGACTGTTCTGGTTATCTTCTTCAGCTTCATTTTCAGAGGAGGTGTCACTGTCGTCGATTACTCCCCCTGACTGAGTAGATGATTCTCCCTGTGAGCTAGATGTTGGTGGGTTCAAGCTATCATACATCCTTCGTGTAGCTAATTCGTCATCCGAGGGAGAGAGAGGAATGTTGAATGACTTGAAGAATCCATCATAGTCAAAGAAGTAGGCGGGTCCTTTGCCAGTAGGTGGTGGTGAATCGCTGAACATCAACATTACACCAAACTTCTACTAGACCAGTTGAGTTGTTGTAAACTCGCTTGTTAGGTATGTTGTATACTAGAAAGATGCCTTCATCTGCCTTCTCGCTGAATTTACCCTCTTGTGTCTTCTTCAGAAGTGTGCACGGCGCCCCAAATGGTTCGAGATACTCCAAGTTCGGTTTGCGTCTTTGTAGTAGCTCGTAACATGTTTTTCCGTGGCGCTTGACTATCAGGACTCATTCAGTGTATAACATGCATTTGCCACTACCTCATTCCAGAATTGGATAGGCAGTTTCGAGTCTGCCAGCATAGTCCGTGCTGTCTCTATCAAGCTCCTGTTCTTTCTCTCACCAATGCCATTCATCTGAGATGTGTAAGCAGAAGTGAATTGATGCACAATCCCCTTTTCCTTGCAGTATTCCTCCATCCACTGGTTCTTGAATTCCGTTCCGTTGTCTGAGCGTACTTGTCTAACTTTCAGCTTGTAGAGAGATTCCAGTGTGGTTACCAACTCCTTGAATGATTCAAATGTTTCTGATTTGGATTTCAGAAACATTACCCAAGTGAACCTTGAGTAGTCATCGGTGACCACAAAACAATACAAGTCGCCTGCAATGCTCTTTGTACTGACTGGACCGAACAGATCCATGTGAAGAAGTTCAAGAGGAAGTTCTATTGAATTAACTTTCTTTTCCATATGAGACTTCTTTGTCTGTTTACCTTTCTTGCAAGCTATACAAAAATCAGGAAGCTGAAAGTTCTTGACATTAACACCTCTCACCAGATCCTTCTGAATCAAGTGATTCATCTTCCTTTGACTGATGTGTCCCATTCTCCTATGCCAGGAGATGGAGTCTTTTTCAGTAGCTTTGGATAGAAAACACTGAACCTCATGATCCATTGTAGAAGCTGTTGACAGATCCAAGACATAAAGATCTTTATATCTTGAAGCAGTCATCAAAACTTGGTCCTCTGGGATCATGTAGTCTTTCTTTAGTACGTAACACTTCTTGTTGTCGAAGATGACTTTAAATCCCTTATCACATATTTGGGAAACAGAAAGTAAGTTATTTTGTAGTTGTTGAACGTAGTTCACTTTATCAAACTTAACTTTCTGATTCCCCACTTCTCCCTGTGCGGTGATATATCCACCCTTGTTTCCAGCAAACGAAACATGCCCTCCTTTTATTTGCTTTACGTTTGATAAGAGAGCTCTGTTTCCTATCATGTGCCTGGATGCTCCGCTGTCTACGATCCACGTGTTATTTTCAGCACTGTATTGAACACCCTGCACGCACCAAGTAAAGGATTAGTTTGGGTTAGGAACCCAAGCCTTCACTGGCTTGGGATTCCCAGAGGTATCACACATCAGAAATTCAACCCATTGACCCTTAGAAGGTGAGGGTATCTCAGGTTCCTTCTTGTCATCATTATCAGCCACAGAGGTTGACTTCTCTTTCCATAAGCCTGATTTGTGCAATGCCTGTTTGTGATCAACAGTCGACTGGCTAACGGGTTGAACTTTCTGTTTACTAGTTCTTCTAGGTGGAGTTAAAGAGCTCCTCTTAGAAGCCCTAGGTTTTGAGTCCTGAAGTGCAATCTTCTTCCTAGGTGTCTGATAATAAGGACAGTAGGAAGCAATGTGTCCACATTCTCCACAGTTGTAGCACGCCCTGCTATCAACTTTATGATTAAACTTTCTTTGTGGAGAAGTATGTGACACTCTAGTAACATAACTCACTTTAGGTTTTGACTCTGGTTCTTTGGTTGTTTTTACTGGTTTATCAAAGTTAATTGTTTTAACCTGTTTAACATCCTTTTCCTTTTGGTTAAGTGGTTTTTGACTTGACGTATGCGAAAGATTATCCTTAGAAGCCCTTTTAGGTTCTGATTTGACTTTGTTTGAACCTGACTTTAAGTTAACGTTTTCAAATTCCTTTTCCAGATTAACACAAGGCAATTTACCCTTTGCCTTTGAAGTGGTCTCCTTTTGTTTGTTTCCAGTGTCAATAGATGAACATAAGGAATCTGGATCACAAACAAGAGGAGTAGACACTACATGATCCTTGATGGGATTACTATTTATAGGTCTAGTCTTAGTGTTCATCAAAGTCTCAGGTGGTGGCGGAACCACTTTATAACCCAGTCCCTCCCCGTTGTTCCTTTCTTTCACTAAGTGTTGGACTATGTGCGAAGAACTAGTCCAACTATGCAGTTTCTGTTTTAGTGAATTTACTTCTACTTCTAGAACTGCCTTTTGCTTCTTAGTGTCTTCTAGGGAGTTTAGATAATACCTAATGTCATTAGCTTGATTAAAGGCAACTACTTCGGTTTCCCTAAGCTGTTTAGTCATAAGGTCTATCTTTTCTTTATAACTGTGCTCATTTTGTTTTAATACCCTATTAGCCTCAGTGCATAGATGAAAATCTTTTATCAAGTTATCATTATGATCTAATAACCTAGCAAATTTAGCATCTATGCTATTCCTAAAGGCATCACAATCAGAACAAGCATGATTATTAAACATTGTGTCAGTAGTACTTACCTGAGTTGATTCAGAAGCGTTTGCCATCAATGCAGTATCAGATGATTATGATTCTGTTGCTTCTGTCTTTTTTGTCTCTGACATGGTAGTCTTCGCTTTTGGCTTGTAACTGACCTCGGTTGCAGTTGCTTCTTCACTATGTGACATTGCTATCTCAACTGCTAGATCTCCTTCACTAGCGGAATCACTGTCAATATCTTCTACACTTGCAATGTTTGATTCCCCTGGTGAGACAAACCTAAAGCTCCAATCCTGTCCTTCATCATCATGAGCAGTCAAGGCTTTTGAGTCCTTGTTTGAGGAAGTAGAACTGGTAGTTTGCTTGTCTAGACGAGTGAAGGATGAGAACGGGTTCCCGTTCCCAGTCTTCTTTGGCTTCACACATTCTCTCTTGAAGTGCCCCTTTTCACCACAGTTAAAGCAGGTCACTTTACTCTTGTCGAAGCCAAAGGTGGTATCCTTAGTAGCAACCAAGTTCTGTCCAGTCTTTTTCACAAACTTCTTCGCCCTCCGGACAACACTAGCTAAGGCCCACATTATATCCATTCTCTCAAGCTCCATTTCGTCCACCTGCTCGTAGTCCTCGTCTGCCAAATAGCAGTTTCCAATCTTTCCAGCAACAAGTTCATCATAAGAATGGACCATTGCTGCCAATAGATCCATGTGTTCTCGAGCTACTTCCACAGTCACATTCCTGAGATTCTCGGTCTTCAGTTTAGTAGCACTTGCTTCGGATCCAATATAGTGGGAACAAGAAAGTCCCGACTTGTCTGATCCTGAAGGAGGTGCATGTGTAGGACCCGATAAGCTAGACACAAACACAGTCTGGAGAGGTGCTCCAGATGTCTTAGCTTGAGGCGTGGCATTGTATAAGGCTGGATTTTGATTGTACGTAGACTTCTGAGCTCTGTACTTCATCCTAAGTGATTCTTCTCTCAACTTAAGAATGAAGTCATTAATATCCAGTTTTGCTAGCATTTCATTCTGTCTAAGATTAGACACGAATGAAGCCCACTTTTCAGGCAATCCGTCTGCAAAATTAGTAACTTTCTCTTCCATGGTAGTAGCCACCCCATGTGTATGCAGTTCACTCATCAGATGGTAGAATCTATCTATAACATCGTCCAAAATCTCGTTTCCCATCGATGAGAAGTTATCGAATTCCTTCTTTAACTCCTTAGCCTTTATTGCCTTCAACGAATCATTCCCGTCGTACCTCTTTTCTAGCTCATCCCATAGTTTCGTGGACTACTTATTCTCTGAGTACTGGTGGAATATGTCTTTAGGGATAGACTGTGTAATTAATGCATAAACTCTCTTCTCTGCATTATATTTGACTTTCTGCGCGTCTGTCATCCCTCCTAAGATTAGCTTTACTCCATCGGCTCCCACCGGCGTACTGTATCCAATCTCGATGGCTTCCCACAGATTCGGATCCACTCCATTGAGGTAGATCTCAAAACGTTGTTTCCAGTGGGGAAACTCATCTAACGTTAAAAGCTTTGGTGGTTTATTATGATTACCCACCTCACTCTCAAGTAACAGCAGGTTCTGGATCCTAGAGTCCTTCCCAGTAGTAAAGGCTGACATTTGATCTTCCATTGCAAATAACTTTAAGTTTAATAAAACAATTTTTCACTGGGACGACTGAAGGGTGCGAATGGGCTAATCGTGCGTATGAACTCTACGACTGGTTCAATCGTGCGGCTGAACTAAGTGATTAGCTCAGTCGTGCGAATGAATCTGATGCGTATGAACAGTATGTTCGACAGGTTTATTCGTACGAATGGAGATCCGACTATGTCCAATCATGCGTATGAGCAATGCGAATGAGGTCCAGTCGTGCGAATGAGGTCCAGTCGTGCGAATGGCTCACTCGTGCGACTGAAGCTGCTGTTTTGCGAAAATTTCTAGGTTAAACGTGTTTTAGCCGTAAAAATTTGAAATTTCGCAAGGTCTAATCGCCTTAGTCCGTAGAAACCAAACTTTGATGAGCAGGGAACGTCCAAGATCACTTTTGACACAAAAGATTGCGTTTTTAGTGCAAAAACCCAAACTTTTTATCAATCTTGATTGAATCACACGTAATCAAGAGCCAATGCTCTGATACCACTTGTTAGGACCTGGTATTTGAACAAAATACCTAGTGATTAGCGTGTAAACCAGATCAAATAGTGCGGAATCCTATTTGATTGGCGATCCAATCAGTGAGAACACACAAAGAATCAATCAAGAATTGAAACTAACGTTAGAAATCGATTGGGAATCGATCTAATGTGTTCTATGAACTTGGAGAACGAATTTGGGAGGCTTCTGGACGGCTAGGGTACGTCTGGAATCGTAATTAATCGAGAGTTATTATTTTTCACGAATTGGGTTGTATTTATAGGTTGGTATTATTCAATCGTGCGACTGAACCATTAGTATGTTTCAGTCGTGCGATTGAACCATGCGGTTGATTCATCCGCACGATTCAGTGTTCAGTCGTGCGACTGAGCCAATCTTATGTGTCAATCATACGACTAATCCAGTCACCCAGTTCAGTCGTGCGACTGAGTCATTTGTATGAAGTTGTTCATGCTAATGGTCCATTCGCATGAGAAATTCATTATGTTAAGTTTGAATGTATTGATTAATAAACATTATATGTAAACATTCAAACAATCACTAACCTAATTAACCAATTTTATATCAACTTATTACTGAAATATTAATCATTACAAATCACAGTCTATTAATATCATTTCATTCATCATATCAACTTACACCAGAATCAAACAAACAAGATCTAATACAATCATATCATGATCTAGGGACATACATGTATCAACATTCTTGCAATCCCTACCTAGATGGCCATTTTCTCCACAGTTATAGTACCTTATAACTCCACAATCTCTAGCCATATGACCAAGCTTCCCATATTTAAAGCAAATGTTTAATCCCCATTTGAATTCTCCCAAATGCTCCTTCCCGCATTTACCACATTTCTTCCACCCTGCACCAGATGTGACCACACACCGATCACCCACCTTCGCCACCTTGTTGTTTGAAGTGGCTCCACCACGTCTAAACCGTTTCCCATTCCAATTTCGGTCACCACCACCCTTCTTATTCACCTTAGCCACCACCACCTCTCGCTCGTCATACAGTCTTCCCGCCAGATCGACCACCAATCTAAACGTATTCGGCCGAGCGACGATCATATGCCTGCGAATATCCGCTGGCCCAAGCCCTGAATATACCTCTTGATCTTTCGCAATAGAGGTGTCACCTGATCAGGCACCAGTCGTGCCATCTCGTTGAACTTGGTGGTGTACTGCTGATGTATCATGGTTCCCGCCTCCAGCTGTAAGAACTCTCTTTCAACCTTATCCAACTCCCTATAAGGACAAAACTCCTCAATCATCAACTTCTTCAACTCTACCCACCTCATCCTCCCGATAGTCCTGCTACCCTCAGCTTGGACATTATTGTCCCACCAACATAAGGCCGAGTTCACAAAGGAGTGGGCGATGAACTTCACCTTCTGATCCTCCCAACACTCACTGATATCAAGAACAACTTGCATCTCTCTCACCCACTGGTGAGAAGCAGCAGCAGTGCCATTTCCATCAAAAGTTAGGGGCTTGCATCTCATAAATTCCCCATAGTTACAGCCTCATGACGTCTCCTGCACAGGCTCTTCCTCCTTCTCCTCATCATCAAAGAGAACCATCTCAGTCTCCGGTTGCTCCCGTCCTCCCGAGGACCTATTCCTCTCCCTTCTTTCTCCTTCCCGTACAACCTTAATCACTTCAGTCACCATAGACGATAGGATCGTCTGCATGACCTGATGAACCTCTTCCACTACCGCCTCCTTCACTGAGGCTCTTAAGTTGGCACTCTCATCCCCAGCCCCCGGACGAGGGGTCTTGGGTTCTTCATGAACCACCTCTTCAGATGTAGGCCTTCCTCTTGTGACCTATGGTTCAGCACCACATCCACCACGACCTCCACCACGTGAAGCCTTATAGATCTACCGCCATCCATCCTCAAACGCGCTATAAGATTCAAACACCAACACGGTCATTCAATGTAATAGCTCAATTTATGTTAAGTATATTAAGTCCCTAATTACAGTGGCCAGTTGTGATTAGCCACTTACTTTACTCTTCATACCCAAGCATTTTCTATCCTGACTATATCAGTATCTAAATCTACTAAACGCACATAAACCACATAACATTCGCACATAATGCCAATTAACATAAAAAATACTTGATGGCACGCAACTACTTGGACTAGCATCCCTTCCCTTTCCGTCCCATTCTCAATTTAAGTTAGGTTTCTTTTGAAAATTTTACCCGCTTCACTTAAACTTTGGCTCTGATACCAACTTGTAAGGCCCCGTTCCTGAGATGCTCACAGCTGGTTAATCATCGCACATAAAATGTATAGTTATATTAACTTTAATAAAACCATGCAGCGGAAACCTTAAAAACACCATTTCATTATAAACACTTTTGCAAAATAATACAACGTTCATTACAAAATATCGTTCGTTCGTATTACAATGCAAAAACATTATCGTATCATAAAATGAATGCCATCCAAAATGAGCCAAGTAGCCGCCTCATGCCATCCTCAGCAACATTTACCTGCCAAATAAAAAATGCATAAAAGTCAGCATTTCTGAGTGAGTTCTAGTTTTATAAAACTTTATATGATCTTTCATTGGTAAAAACATTTGCTTTACTATCGCACGTGATCACACATCATACGTACATCAATGTAATAATTATTATCTTCATCATCGTTCGTTCGTATATTTTGGGCGAATCTTTGCCACTTTCAAAAACCCATACCCTAGAATCCGGGTTTACATCAAATTGAAAGATTAAATGATGTTTCTTACCTGGATTCTTGGTTTTTTCTTATTTTTTGGATGCCCACAAACCCCGATCTTCAATCTTTTGATCAACCGAGCCTTAAATCTTTAATTCTCTGTACTCTCTCTCTCTGTACTCTCTCTCTCTAGAATTTAGGGTGTTAAGTTGCAAATGAGAGTTTGCTCAAGCTGATCTCGGGACCTTAGACTCGCCAAACATATATCCCGCGAAGTCTACTCGGTCGATACTCCATTACCCACTTATTTTATTTAAATAAACCTCGCTAAGCCTATTATTATTAATTGGCTGGTTTTGACTTTATTTCGGGCATTACAAATGATACTATTAATGAAGCTGGTGAAGTAGTATCTAACAAGATCAAACTAAAATTAGTTTAGATAATCCGAACTTTGATCCTTTCTTTGGTAGTGGTAATGTACAAGTTGATAATGTTGAATGAAGACGTGCATTTTAGAAATGAATTACATGAGAAGGAGGGAATGCAGGTAGAAAGTGATTATAATGATCTAGTTAATAATGTAGATACAAATGAATAAGAGCAAGTTGATAATATAGATGGTAATGAGGGAGAGCATTTTGATAATATAGATGGTAATGAAGTAGATCGAGTTTAGAATATGTATGGTAATGAAAGAGAGCATGTAGATGATACAGATGAGAATGAAGCACTACACATTGATAATGAAAGTGATGAGGATGACAATGATAATTTCAATATGAATGATGGGAACAATTTGATCATGTAAAGCTTGATATGAGAGATTTCAAGGTCAATGTTGATGGTGATGTTAAAAATAATGCCAATATAAAATGATAATACAGATGGTCATGAGTAGAAATTATTGAAATTGATAATGAATAATTTTATAGTGGGTTAGAGTCTCATGAGAATGGTAGTAGGATTAGAAAAAGAAGATTAAGGACTATAAGGAAGAAGAATGAAAATAGATCAAGATTCTATCTTGATCAAATGTTTGGAACTAAAGAAGAAGAAAAAAAGTTGATTAGGGAACATGCTATTGAAACAAGAAGACAACTAAAAATTCTATAGTATGATAGGAAGAGGGTTATAAGTGTTTGTTAGGGTGATATTCCCAGATTTGAGTATGTAGATAGATGGGTCCACAAGGAAAGTCAAAAGTTGGGTTTAGCAGTTAAAAAAATGTTGGAGGCAGAGGGAAAAAACACAAAAACAGAACAATATTTATGCCGTTGGGTGCTTTTACTTTCCAAGGAATCTAGATCAGAGACATGGGTGGTCAAAACATTGGTAGATGAGCACAAATGCCTTCAAAACAGGCACATTAAATAATGTACAAGAACTTTTCTTTCTATACAAGGATTTGCTATGGAAAATTTCCACAACTACAACAATTGTTAGATTTGAAAAGAAGATGGATGAGTTGAAGAAGTTCAATAGTGATGCACATGTGTGGTTATTTAAAATACCACCCAAACACTGGGAAAGATCACACTTCTTAGGTGATTATAGAGTACATCAGGGTTCCATTATCAAATTATTACACATGGTTGTCTAGAATAGTTGTTTGATTACAGGTAGGGAAATCTCAAATGTCATGCTTAATAACATGTGTGAAGTTATGAATTCCAAGATTTTAGATGGTACGGACAAACCTGTAATCGTTATTTTAGAGTACATCAAGGAGTATTTAATGAGGAGAATAATGATTGTTCTTAAAGTTCCTAATAGAAGTGAAGGTTTATTAACATTATATGTTACTAAACTGTTTGAGTCAATCAAGAAGGATGCTACCAAGTTAGTAGGTCACTATAAAATTTTGTTAGAACCATTTAGGTACGGAGTACTAACTGATTTATGTGTATACCAAACCAAATAGTGCGGAATCCTATTTGATTGGCGATCCAATCAGTGAGAACGCAAGTATAATCAATCTATGAATGAATCTAAATGTTAAGAACGATTGTAAGATGATTAACTGCGATCTGTGAACTTGGAACATGTTTTCTTAGGTCTCTGGACGGCTAGGCTACGATTTAGTGTGTAGGGATTCGAATTGTTGCGTTTTTCCATGAATTAAGTGGTATTTATAGGTTAGGATTTTCAATTCGTGCGACTGAACCATTTTCATGGTTCAGTCATACAACTGAAGCATGCGGCTGATCCATTCGCATGACTGAAGGTCCAGTTGTGCGACTGAGTCAATCTCATGTCACAATCGTGTGACTGATCCAATCTTCTAGTTCAGTCATGCGACTGGTTCATTAGCATGAAGTATTCATGCGTATGGTCCATTCACATTAGAACTTCACACAATTAAGTTTAAACATGTTTCTCAATCATTATGAACTAAGAACTATGTAAACAACCACAAACCTATATAGTTAGTTCAATAGGCGTTATCACACAATAAACAATGAAATATTAAACATTATAAGCATCACAAACACATTACCTTTCATTCATACCCATTTAATTACATATACGTAAGACATGAAAGACATTTTACATTTGAGCTCCTAAACTAGGTACACATGTATCTACAAACTCCCCCTTGGACCTAGTTTATTCTATTGTCTAACATTCTTCATCAGCTCTTCAAACTTCTTGTACTTCTCCTCTCTTGTAGCTCCAACATGTATCTCGAATGCGAAGCAGAGCCTTATAACATTTTGGAACTAGAGTGCTTGTATAATGTCTTGCAAATCATAAAAACAGTGGCCACTTGTACAATGTGTATACATCATCAGCCGACAAGTTAGTTAGCCACATTAGGTCAAATACCTGAATAGTATCCGTTTGTCCCTCTTTTTGCAAGACTATAACAACTTCACCTGTTCTCCAATCATAGTACCACCACTTAAAGTGTGGAGTGAAGTCCTGTGGCATTTCCCTTAGAGGGATTTTTGACATTGTGATGGAGGACTCCACTTCAACACTATCTTTGGCTTTCCAGTAATGGCATCAACTTCAGACCGTCTGATGTACCTCGTCGGTTGTTGAGGTTTGAAGTTGACCCACCTAGTGTGGTATTCTTTATGCAATATAACCTCAAACCAGCCTGACATTTGCTTTGGGTTAGCATATAGCAACTTTTGTTTGGCCAGCTGGTTGAGCTCAAAACCAGGAAAAGTCTTCAGATCATGTGGGAATCTGAAGTACTCTATTCCCTTCTCCCTCTTGATAACATATACATCTAGATCTTCAAAATATGCCCAAGCTATAATCTTTCCTCACACCTTTAGATGCTTCTTCACTTTGTAGAGCTTGGTGTAGGCACTCGACTTTGGAGTAGTGCATTGGGCTCTGATCTCTGCAAAACAAGCCGCCCATTCAGCCTTTTTGATGTTGACATCAGCGTCCGAGGCTTGGGCTTGATCCTTATTCTTCTCTGACTCTTACTCTATCTGATCCAGTTTTTCAAACGTATCACTGACAAGAGTGTCACCCAGATTGGGGACTTACATTTCCCTCTCTGTCAGCATACTCTGGATAGTGCTGGGCTGTGACGTCTTCAATCTCTATATCATCCACATCATTAAGCTCGTCGTCACTAGCCACATCAACAATAGGGTCATCCTTGACAATTTCATCTGGATTTAGCCAGAACATCTCCATCAGTTGCTCATCAGTAAGGTCATGAATTATTTCTCCTTCTTCAGGAGTATAACTCATAGACCTCCTGACAATCCCTTGAAAATCAAGTATCATAGTGAATTAAGACTTGATTTGCTGTAAGGAGCAACATCATACTGGTCTTGCTTAGATGGTTGATCTGCTTGATTTAAACATTTAACACATCAATCATTTGTCAATAATCAATACAGTTAAATAGCAAATATATATATAGACATTAAGTACATAAGTTTAATACATGATTCAATTACACAAGGTTTAAAATTACATAAAACATCTAAACATTACTTTTATCTTGAATCATGTGCTCTTCTTCATTTGGGGCTGAGGACGAGGCTCCCTGATCCTGTGACTTCTTGGAGCATCTTTCTTTGGTTTGTGCGGAAAGTGGTGCAATGAGGAAAGCATTTTGGGAGCGGATTGGAACCGGAGGGTTCAACTCGAGTAAAACAGAAAGTAGTTAGATATGAGACCCACTGTTGCGCTACATTCATCGGTTACTTAGTCATTCCATAACAGCTCGTGGTCAAAGCGAGGGAGTTGTTAATTTGAGGGACTTGTTCATTTTATATTGTATGGTTAATCAGTTTCCATGTAATATTGGGTATTTGTTTTGTAATCTTTTTGCTAGGAATACGATTATAGGTGCTCCAACACCCATGTTTGGAGGAAGTTGGATTTTGAACTTATACGAGAACTATGGTTGTAACACTGAAGGAACTGAAGGAGTAATGTCGAGACTATTAGACTTGAGCATTTGCACAAGTATGCACATGGTGACAAGCCTACCAAATGGGTAGCCGAGATTCATGGATAAGAAGGGACAAATCTGGGATCCGGCGGATCCCGAAGAAATAATTATGGACCTCGACATGCCGATACAGCCGGAAGGAGCCGGAGCTGGATCTTCAAGTTCACGTACAAGGGAATTCCCAACCATGTTAGACCTTTATGAGTCAATCCAAACCACTAGTGATCATGCAAGGTGATCATTTGAATATCCCCTAACGAGCCTTCAACCGAGTCGAAAATCTGCATTTCCAAGTCGATGACCTGAGCAACGATGTCACGTACATCAGGAACCAAATGTGTCATGAGTGGGGGGATATCCCACCACAAATCCCTTGAAAACCATATCATTTTCGGGGCCCCGACATAGTTGTTTCGTGCCAATCTATCTTTTAATTTATGTCATTTTGTTTTTATTTTATGTGTTTAGGATTTTAATGCTTTCAATAAATTGGTGACATTTCAAGTGATCCCGAAGATTCTACCAACTCGAGGGCAAACAAGACACAAGTGACAAATTTATCATTTTTAGGGAAGTTATTTCATTACCCTTTCTCGATCTTGAATATGTTAATCACATTGAGGACAATGTGAATTTTAAGGGGAGTTATTTTATTTTTACCAACTTGAGGGCAAACATGACACAAGTGACAAATTTATCATTTTAGGGGAGTTATTTCATTACCCTTTCTCGATCTTGAATATGTTAATAACATTGAGGACAATGTGAATTTTAAGTGTGGGGATGGGAGTAATGCATTTGACTTTGCTAAAAAGGTCCAAATTTAAAAATTTTAGGAAAAGATCACTTAACAAGTAATTTTTATGACAAGAAACCAAAAAGTTAATATAATTTTTGATAAACCAAATTATAAATATACGTTTTCGGAAAATAAAGAAGTAAATTCATGACATCCAAATAAAATTGAAAATGTTTCTTTGTGATATCCTTAAAAACAATAATCTAGTAAAATATTTAATAATGTAAAATGAAATATTTTTATCCAATTCCATCCATTTGTGAGTTTATTTGCGAGCCTTAAACAGCTTTTACAAATTGCAATTCTACTTTCATTCTGGATTAAATTGAGAGTGCCATATGATACGTGTGATTAGAACTTTCTTTGGGTATACATTTCAAGACCTTAATTAGTATTTGTTGCATAAAAATGAGTTAGACACTAGGAAACCTAACCATTCGAGCCCCAACCATTTCCTTTAATTTTCCTTACCCGAACGTCAACCCTAGTTAGCCCGTTGAACTTAAACGTTTTTGTCTTTAAAATCACCCGAAACAAAGTCACTAAACCAAAAAAAATCCTTCAACAAAATCCATTTTCGTTAAAGACACGTTTTTGGCTTTGTTGCCTTCAAGAACTCGAATGCATTCTTTTGATTTCAATTTGCTTTGTTGCCTTCATCACGCAAAACCGGGACTTCCCCCGGAAATCCACGAACAAATTTTCAATCTCACGTTCGACGTAAGAAAGAAATGGTGAAAAAAGGAACAAGTTCCGCCATTTTGTGGGATTTCAAAAAGTGCTATAAAGAGACGGGCAAAAAGGTATGAAAGATGCTCGAACTGTGGAAATTGGTCGCATAATGGAAAATACAAAAAGAATCAAACTGAATCTCAATACAAATACACAGAACTAATCCGATTGGGTGCTATTAGGCTTCAAGCCGAACGATCCTCGAGAAAGGAAAGATTTGTGTATATTTGGGTAAAAGATGAAGTACGGTTCTTGAAAGCAAAATACGGTCTTGACAATCTGACCTTAAACGAATCCTCAAGTTAGCATATCCCTTCTAGCTTGAAGTATTGTATAGGGAACCTTTTATTGCTTTCCTTGTAGTTTATGTTAGAAAAATAAGCAAAGACCATCGTCTTTAGCAATTAGCCACTTTTTCCAAATATTCCATACCCGAGCCCGAGCCAAGTTACAACCCATCAAAGACCTAATGATTTATGCAAGTAAATATCTAAGTAGGTGGAGTTTTGATCCCTTAACAAGCATATGATTTCACATATCTCGGGTAAGAATCAATAAGAGTTTATCACAATAAGAAAAGTAATTAAGAACACAGAAAGATAATTTTCAAGATACTTTTATATATTGATTCTCAACTCAAGATACAAAGACTCTTACAAGCAGATTGTGTTTTATGAGTTACAAGGAGAACCTAAATATAATACTATCTACAATCGGATATACTTTGATACCAGCTGGGATCCTTTAGCTAAAGCCTATACTACAAGACTATAGTTAAGGTATGTCGGATAAAGTCTTATCTAAGATTTGGTAGTCAGGACATGTCCATGACTTACCTTTTGTCACCAACTAAAGATAGCAACTGTACTATCATGAAAAGGTAAACAGTTGAATAAAATATGGTCAACAACATGGTTCTTTAAGAAGAAGCCATGCTGTATCAGAAGTCTACAGCGGAGTGTCAGAGACCATACTTGTGTCCACTGGTTATAGCAGTGTCTTCCGAAGTTTAAATGGCTTCGGAAGAGTAAGTACTTCCGAAGCCACTTTATACTTCGGAAGAGGCTGCTTCTTCCAAGACTTGGAGACTTCTTCATCATACTTCGGAAGTATAACCGATGGCTTCGGAAGAGTAAGTACTTCCGAAACCTATGACCTTGCAAGATGCGGTTGATTTCACCGGTAGCATAACCGATGACTTGGTTAGGGCAGGCTGGACCAAGCGGGGATGGATTGAAGATGGAAAGAAGCAAGTTGATGAGAAGAAGAGGTGGTTTGATACCAAGCGGTTTGACAATGGGAGTAGTAGCTCAAGCAAGAGGCCCGGTGAAAATTTGAGGCGTGATGATCATGGAGGGAAATCTAGGAAGTTGTATCTGGGCACCAATCCATTTTGTAACAAGTGCAAGCTACATCACCAAGGGGAATGTAACCCAATTCCCTGCTTTAGGTGCAAGAAACCTGGGCACCTAATCAAGGACTGTAAGTATGAGCCGGGGAAGCAGTGCTATGAATGTGGGGATCCGGGGCACAGGAGGAACACGTGCCCGAAGCTAGCGAGAGACAAGGACATTAAGCCCAACAAACCAAAAGGGAGAGCCTTTATGATGGACCCCAAGCTAGCCAGGAAGGAGCCTGATGTGGTCAATGGTACGTTCCTTGTAAATAACCATCCTGATACTGTCTTATTCGATACTGGTGCAATGGGTAGCTTCATTTCTACCACCTTTAGACCTTTGATTGAACTAGATACTCATACCTTAACTGATGCTTACACCGTAGAATTAGCTGACGGAAAAATAATAGAAACTAATGAAATAATCAAAGGTTGCACCATTGAATTGAGGGGTAATTTGTTTAAAATAGATTTGATGCCGATAACCCTAGGAGGATTCGATATAGTAGTAGGAATGGATTGGTTGGCCGAAATAAGGTTGAAATCGTATGCGACGAGCGACTCTTAAGAATACCCTTAGCCGACAATAAAATTCTTACGATTTACGGGGATAATAGTGGCACGTTATGCCCTATGATGTCCCACCTGAAAGCAACCAAATGTCTCAATAAAGGACATACGGCCTACATTATCTATGTAATGAGCCCTAAGGAAGAGAAGAAGATTGAGGAAATATCAATAGTGTCTGAATACCCGGAAGTATTCCCTGACGAATTGCCCAGACTCCCTCCATCGAGACAAGTTGAATTCCAAATTGAATTAGTTCCTGGTACGACGCCAGTGGCTAAGGCGCCATATCGACTCGCCCCACCTGAGATGAAAGAACTGATGGTTCAAATTCATGAACTCTTAGATAAGGGTTTCATTTGACCGAGTGTTTCTCCGTGGGGTGCTCCCGTGTTATTTGTGAAAAAGAAGGACGGGACCCTACGAATGTGCATAGACTATCGAGATTTGAACAAGCTCACAGTGAAAAACCGTTACCCACTTCCGAGGATTGATGATCTATTCGATCAACTCCAAGGAGCAAGCTATTTTTCCAAAATAAACTTAAGGTCTGGGTATCATCAACTAAAGATAAGGGATGAAGATATACCCGAGACAGCCTTCCAAACTAGATACGGGCATTATGAATACCTGGTGATGCCCTTCGGACTAACCAATGCACCTGCGGTGTTCATGGATCTCATGAACCGAGTCTGCGGCCCATATCTAGACAAATTCGTAATCGTGTTTATTGATGATATCCTAATCTACTCTCGAAGCAAGGATGAACACGAGAAACACCTAAGGCTGATCCTTGAACTACTAAAGAATGAGCAACTATATGCGAAGTTCTCCAAATGCGAATTCTGGATGCGTGAGATTCAGTTCCTAGGGCACATAGTAAATGAAGACGGAATCCAAGTAGACCCCTCCAAAATTGAGGTCGTTAAGAACTGGAAAGTTCCTGAGACTCCCACCGAGATCAGGCAATTCTTTGGATTGGCCAGTTACTACCGAAGATTCATAAAGGACTTTTCACGAATCGTGCAGCCGCTGACATCCTTGACAAGGAAGAACGCATATGGGGAAAAGAACAGCACGAAGCCTTTGAGCTGCTCAAAGAAAGGCTGTGTAGTGCGCCCATCCTTGCTTTGCCGGAAGGCGTAGAGGATTTTGTCGTCTACTGTGACGCCTCGCAACAAGGGTTAGGGTGCGTGCTAATGCAACGAGACAAAGTCATCGCCTACGCATCTCGACTTCTGAATGAGCACGAACAGAAGTATACTACCCATGATCTTGAACTGGGTGCCGTAGTGTTTGCACTCAAGATGTGGAGACACTACTTATATGGTACCAAATGTGTCATATACACTGATCACAAGAGCTTGCAGCACATCCTTGAACAGAAGATGTTAAATATGTGTCAAAGAAGATGGGTAGAGCTACTAAGCGATTATGAGTGCGAAATTCGGTACCATCCTGGGAAGGCGAATGTAGTAGCAGATGCCATGAGCCGAAAGGAAAGAGAAAAACCCCTACGAGTTCATGCGCTAAGGATGAGTGTCTACTCCAGTCTCCTCACCAGCATAAGAGAAGCACAGAAAGAGGCCTTAAAGGAGGAAAATTTGTCCGAGGAGATGTTGACGGGAATGGAGAAACATCTTGTGCTGGGAAGCGACAACGTCTACAAATGTGAAAGTAAGACGTGGGTACCCAGGCATGGGGGACTTAGAGAGATCGTCTTGGACGAGGCTCACAAACCAAGTACTCTGTTCACCCGGGTAGCGACAAGATGTACCAAGACCTAAAATCCCTATTTTGGTGGCCCGGGCTAAAGCAATCCCTAGCCATCTATGTCGGAAAATGCTTGACCTGTTCAATGGTCAAGGCCGAACACCAAAATCCATCCGGAACATTACAACAACCAGAGATCCCGGAGTGGAAATGGGATAATATCACCATGGACTTCGTCACAAAACTACCGAGAACACCTCGTGGCCACGATGCTATTTGGGTCATCGTGGATAGACTGACCAAGTCGGCACATTTCCTACCCATCCGAGAGGACTACGACTTGACCAAATTGGCCTGATTATACATTAATGAAATAGTGTCGAGACATGGAGTCCCACTATCAATCATTTCCGACCGAGATAGTCGTTTCACCTCACGATTCTGGAGGTCACTCCAGCAAGCGCTAGGGACTCGAATCGACTTGAGCACCGCGTACCATCCCCAAACTGATGGTCAAAGCGAGCGTACAATTCAAACCCTAGAGGACATGCTGAGAGCCTGCGTGATAGACTTTGGCGGAAGTTGGGACACTCACCTCCCCCTGGTGGAATTTTCCTACAACAATAGTTATCACGCGAGCATCAAGGAAGCTCCCTATGAAGCTCTATATGGTAGAAAATGTCGGTCTCCCTTGAGTTGGAACGAGTTTGGTGACAGCCAAGTAATAGGACCCGACATCGTGATGGAAACCACTGACAAAATCTTCAAAATAAAAGAGCGATTGAGAATTGCAAGGGACCGTCAAGAGAAGTATGCAAATAGAAGGCGGAAGCCCTTGGAGTTCCAGATTGGTGAAAAGGTGATGTTAAAAGTGGCACCATGGAAAGGTGCGATCAGATTTGGTAAAAAGGGCAAGTTGAGCCCGAGGTACATTGGACCATTCGAGATCATAACAAGGGTCGGTCCAGTAGCATACCAATTGAAACTACCTGAGGAGATAAGCTACATTCATGACACCTTCCACGTGTCTAACCTCAAGAAGTGCCTGGCTGACGAGAGCCTAGTGATACCCTTGAAGGAAGCCCAAATCGATAGTAAACTAAACTTCATTGAGGAACCATTGGAAATCACTGATAAGCTTGTCCAAAGGCTAAGGCGTAGCCGCATACCCAAGGTTAAGGTTAGATGGAACTCTAGAAGAGGACCTGAATTCACTTGGGGACGTGAAGATGAAATGAGAAAGAATCATCCACACCTCTTCAAACCCACCCGTTCAGACTCCAATCGAAAATAAAATTTCGGGACGAAATTTCCTAAACGGTGGGAGAATGTAACAACCGACCTCCAGGTTGTTATTCTAACCCTAATCTACTTGCATCACTATCCGTCTTATAAATTCCATTAATAGAAACAATCTAACCCTATTGGTGATTTTAGTGTCATCTATGCTATTTGTTCCATTTTTATGATTCTATGTGATTTTTGTGACTATTTAGTCAAATCGGGTCTCCACCAATTAGAACTTAGTGCCCCGGAAATGTTAATTGGCTACCCTAGCTAGAATTTAAAAACCCTAATTGAAACCAATTTATTAGTGAAAACAATTAAAATGTGTGTATACAAACACACTTGTAATTTTCGGCTAAAAGACATGTGTGTGCATGCATAACACTTAACAATTAACTAAACCTTACCACCTAAAATACGACCCAATACTACAAATTAATACCACACAATATTATTTAACATTAAAATTTAATTGAGAATTGCCCCACTAGAGGACAAATTCAGCCACCCCACTCTCCCCCAATCCACACCTCTCTTCCCCACTAAACACCACCACCCTCACCCTCCAATCCCATTTCATGCAACCCTCTCTCTCTATCCTCTCCCTCTCCTCTAATTTTCGAATTCCCAGCTGAGAATTACACACACACACTCATTCAAACTCTCTCAAATCTTCTCTACTCCAGCCCCAAAATCGTGAACAACAACATCAAGCAACCATCGGCCAAGCTCAAACCGCAAGAAGGTGGCCACATTCGCGAGTCTTGGACACACACCTGCACTTTGTCCGACTTTTCCAGCCTGGTTCGAGGTTCTACAGCCAAGTCCAAGGAATTTCTAGCCATCCACGGCCATCAACACCTTCCAAACCGTGAGTTACATCAAGTGTAAGCTCCATGTTTTCAGTTTTGGACATTTCTCATGTTTTCTTCATTTTTCACCTAAAAACCTTGCTTTTCCTTGTTGTAGCAGAAACTTCTCACCATTACTTTGTTCTTAAGGAGTTCCCAATGTTCTTGAAGGTAAATCACATGATATGATAATCATTCTTGAGGTGGAAACCGATTTCCACCATGAAAACCCTCTTTTTGGGTGTTTTGCATCATCTAACTTATGGATGTTGCAACTCTTGTAAACCCAACTTGTAACCTGCGTGTTAATGGCTTAAGGGACTCCCAAGAACCTGTTTTGAAAGTTACAAAAGGTTACATAACTCGAACCCATGGTTGTTACATGGATTACACCTTGAAAACCTTCTTTCTACATGTAACAACACCCTTTAAACATTTGTTTGAAAAACCCTCTCAACCAAGACTCATAACCTGCTCATGAACGACTTTGGAACACCTTAATAATCTGTTTATAAAGCTAAATAAAGTGTTGGTAATGTTTAAGCTCAAGTTAAGATGATTTACACATGTGTTATGGTTGGTTATGACATTTTCTACATATTTGAAGTCTATGGATGTGTAGAACAACTAGGCCACGTTTTGGGACTGAAATTTCAGTAGGTTTTGATGAATATTAAGACTGTTAATATTGTTTAATCTCTCGAATAAAGGACATGTTGTGATTAGACCCCCTTTTAGTCACTTTTGGGACCCGAACCATGGTAAAACAATGGTAAAATAATAAAGCATGGATTTTAACCATCTTAAAAAGTATTCCAGGCTCAAAATGATTAAGAAAAGGGTTCTAGAGTCAATGGGAAAGTTTAGTGGTGAAAAGGTAATTTAAATGGATTTTTAAGTGAAAACGGGTACCAACCGAATGACGTTTTTGAGAAAAATCTAAGAAAAATGAGTATAAGGTTAAAAATTATAAAAACCATGTTATTCCAGAAGATTAAGTTAGAAAATAACTTATAAGTAGAAAAGTTGGTCAAACGAGTTTTTAAATGGTCAAATTCGGTTAAAAACGCGATTTAACGGGTTAAACGTAAAAACGGGTCTTTCAACCTTTAAAGGCAAATTTTTATGATTAAAAGGAATAGAACCTTATAAAAATGTCTTAAAGTATTACCTACTGGTCTAAGTCACCGATTTATAGAAACCTTTGGCTAACCGTTAAAATTCTTCGGTTTCACCGTAACCGGGAACGTTAAACTCATAGGTTTTAAACCGAACCCATTATCTAAAAATTTGTGTACACTTACTTAATAATAATTCAATTAACTTTAAAAACCTGACTTTTGGTCATAAATCCATATTATACAAGAAATCAAACTTGAGGGTAGAAACTGTCAATTTTGAAACTTGAGGGGCTAAACTATAAAATTTTGCCAAATAACCAGCTCTTACGAGACTTATAATCACTTGAACAACTTAATTACCTATATTCTTAAGTAAATGGTGTTAAAATCCTTGATTAAAAGAAAAACCTTGACTTTCCATAAAAGGAAACTTTTTACGCAAACCCTAATCGAATCAAAGCCGAACCCGACAACTAATCCTTTGACACACTTGTTGCACCATAAATAAGTTTAGAGCAGTAGCTTATCACTTACTATATTCATGTTAGGGTGCTAGACTTGAGACATTCCCGGCACACGAAGTTTCATTTTGCTTAAACACCTAAGGTGAGTTTAGTGTTTCCCCTTTTTCTCTTTTAAATGTTTTTGGGGATGGAACATGCGATTGTTTTGACTGTTAATCCTTATTTGTTATAACTTATGATGCTTGAATGTTGTGGATTAATTGAACCTGCTTTGTTTATACTTTTTCACAATCATTAATTCTTGGTGAACCGCTTGTCTATATGGGTAGATCTACTTGGGGTATCCCCCACGCACAGTGCCTTCCTTAGGGAAAGGGACCACACTGAGATCCTGCGGGGTCGTTGCGGCATGTAACAGGTACTTGTATGACACTATGGTGTACCCTTCAGCAGGTAGGGTGCACCTATATGAGGCTCAGCTATCCTCTAATGTTAACCGACAACACTTTACTCTTGAAGAGGCTAGTCGGGGCTGAGTGCAGGGTTGAGTGTGACCTCCACAACCGCTATACTATCATGTTGATACTAAAAGTGAACTAATTCTTTTAAAGTGCAGTCTTTAAAAACCTCCTATTTTTTTACTTTAAACACTGAACTCACCAACATTATGTTGACCCAAAATTTCTTTTGAGCATGTTTCAAGTATCTAGCATGGATAACTTGAAGACCTAAAGGACTTCAAGTAGAGGACTTAGAACCGAGACCTTGATGGCATTACATTGGCTTTAATTTTAAGAAATGACTTTTCTTGGATGTTTGCTAAACAATTAAATCTTTTGAATACGTTGGGTATTTAAACTATGTATCTTTTAATGGGTTAACTTTTGTAACCCGAGACATGTATTTGATGTAATGCCATGTATTTCCTTTCCTTGTTGTGCTCATATTATGGTTTGTTTCCGCTGCCATATTAAGCCAGTCTATGACGTCCTACCTCCCTGGGCCCGGGGTGTGACAGGAAGTATGCATTTGTCTTCGAAAGTAGAGTTCTGTCTTCGGAAGTTGGACTTTTCCTTTGTCTTCGGAAGAACTCTACAACCTTCAGAAGTTCCATGAAAAGCTTCGGAAGCCTTTGCATGCAGCATCAAAATAACTTAAGTGATATAGTTTTGGTTTCATTAGCCTTCTTCTTGATCCAACAAACTCCCCCTAGGCTGATGCTACCAAAACTTCACTTACCTCGACTTCTCAAAGCTTTCAGCACCAAGGAGAGCAAATGTTTGTCTGTCTCCTTGTTCTTCCCTGATGTGGTGCTGAGAAGCTTGTACAGATCCTTGGTAGACAGGAAATCCAGTCTGTCACCTTGGATAACATGTACCCTTTGTTGTTGCCCTCTGAAAAGAGTTAGTTGATGGGAACTGTAATCATATTCCCATCAAACTATAGGTTCCAATTCAGGACCTTCCACCATCTGTAGAAAGGCAGCACCTTTGGTGGAGATCTTTCCTTGTCATCCTGTCTTCTCAACTTCAACTCTTCTTCAATCTTTGCTTTTGCAGTTAGCTCAGCCAAATGAAGACTGCTGAGGTGATTTCTGACGAGTGCAACAGTTTTAGAGTTGGAGGGGTTGGAGAATGGTTTCTCTGCTAACTCAGCAATGTCAAATCTGCTGGAGTGTAACAGAGAGGTTGCATTGAGTCTGTTGACTTCACCATTCTCTCTTTCCACAACAAAGTTGTGAGAAGGTTCATCGAACCTCCACTGGATTATCTTCCTTCTAGGCACAAGAGGCTGACTGGGAATCTTGTCCTCTTTTCTTGTATCCAGTAGAGTCACCAGTTTCCTTCTAAGATTCTTTTCTTCCTCATTTAAAGAGTCTGAATTGAGGCCCAAAAGTCTTGCAGCCTGGTCCAAAGTTTCTCTAGGAAAATTAAGGAATCTGTCTCTTGTGAGGGAACTTGAAGATCCGTCTACATAGGTAATGTTAACGGAGTCTTCTACACGCGAAACTTCACTCAAAGTGGTGCAATTAGTGAGCTTCATCTTGATTGCCTTAAGCTCCTCAAGGGAGAGATGTTGAGAAGGCTGAAGGGATGGTTTGGATTGTAATTGGGTAGGTTTAGGTTCAGACGTTCTGGCTAGTGTTTTGGGTTGGATGATGGAAGTTTAGGAGGTTGAGGTGAGGGAGTAGTAGTGGGTAGTGATGTGGGTTCAGGGGTGAAGGGTTCAGGTTTAATGGTGAATGGTGAGGATGAGGGTTCAAGTTGTGGTTGGGTAGAAGCAGTGAAGGTCATCCCTTTTACCCTTCTATACATCTCTTTCCTTTTCCCCAACCGGATATCAGCCTTAATTTCACTGACAATCCGTTGGAGTGTCCTTTCAGACATAGGACCCACCTGCCTACCGGAGAAGCCATGAGCCCGAAGATAGTCCTTCATCCAGGCTTTCTCAGTAAGCTTCTTGGAGGCAGTGACCCTAGCCTCTTCTTCTTTCTTTTTCTTCTCTCTGGCCTTTTTTTTGTAGCCTTCTTCCTTTCTTTCTCCATTAGATCCTGCTCTTTGTTGAAGAGCCAGAGGATCGTATCATCGTTGTGTGGAGAGAGTTATTGAAGATCAAAACCTCTGGAGAGTAGGAAGTTTATCCTGTCTCTCCTCAACTGCAATTCATCCTCCTTCTGTTTCTTTTCCTTTTCCTCTAAGGCCAACCTGGCTTCTTCTTCAACTTTTAGCCTGGTTGCCTTCTCTAGATCCATCAACTCCTCTAATGGTAGCAGGAGTGTTTCTTCATTGGCAGCTCCCATTTCAATGAGCTGGTCAATGATCTGCTCTCTTCTTTTATTGATGACAACTTCCTGATTGAAAGCAGCTGCTTTGCTAGCAGCTAGCAACTTCTCAGTCTGAAGTCTTCCTTTCTTCTTAAGTTTCTCAATCTTCTCCTCTTCCTGAATATCTTCCGCAATCATCTTCCTTTTACCTTTATCCTTTGAAGATCCTGACTGTGGTGGTTCTTGGAGAGAGGTTTCTGATTGTGAGAGAGTCAGAGATGGCGTTTGAGATGGAGGTGCAATTGGAAAGTCCTCGCTGCTCATTTCAGATGCCATTTCCAGGATAGCATCTGTGATGATCAGTTACTCGGACATTTTAAACAGTCCTTCCGCAGCTTCCATTTCAGCTTCGGAAGATTCAGCTTGTTCTTCCGAGGCTTTAACTTCAGCTTCGGAAGTTAAAGGAGATGCAGATTCTGTCCCAACCGTGTCAGTTGCTGGGCCATCAGTTCCCATTTCCCCTTCGAATTGAATCTTAGGTTCCATGAGGACCTTCGGTTGACCAACTTCTTCCATAGTGGTAGAAGGTGCAGTCAGCCTTTGAAGTTCTTCTGCTCCAAAGTAGATCATTGCAGCATCATGACTTGGCTGCTCAAAGGAGGATCTTAACAAAAAATTGGTGAAGAGTCTGTAGAGATCATTGAGCATCCTTGGATCAATCTGAAGAGTGTCCTGAGATGTTTCAGGCGCAGAGATGATGGGAGAGGAAGATGTTGAAGTGGAAGTCCGGCTCTGTGGTTCCTTGTGTGTTTGTCTTTGAACATTCTCCCTATTTTTGGTAGCATCATCTTGAGAGCTAGATGAGCTGGAGGAGGAAGTCAGGGAGACCTAAATAGGTACATGCCTAACAGACCTCTCTGTCTGTTTCTCAGCTAGGTGAGCCTTGAGATTGTCAATCTCAAGTTGCTGAGTGGCAGATCTTGCCTCTAAAGTCCTAACATGAGATTCCAGGTTTGAGACTTTGGAAAGAAGATCTTGAATGAGGAGTTGCTTGCTTCCCTCATCTTCTTTTGAAGAATCACGGGGAGATGAGGTAACATACCTAGTATGTTCAGCCTCACCACCAGATGTGGGTTCTTGGCACCCTGGTTTCCCATGCTCAATGATGTCTCTTTCAGAGTCATCAAAGGGCTCGGTTGCCGTAGATTCAGTCTGAGAAATGTTACCACTGTCCAAAAGATCCATTGAGGCACCTTCTATAGTGGCAGCTGAATCTACATGAGTCCCCTCCACATCCGTGGGACTCACCTCAGTTGGTTGCTGATGGGGGCTAGAAATAAGAGATTTCTCCAGGCTCTGTTGATCTTAGAGAGGGTGTTGTAGATCAAATTTATTGCCATGGAGAGATTTTATCTCTTCATCAGTTTTAAATAAAAAGTCAGTGAAAGATAGGATGGTTAAACCTACTGACCCAGGACTTTGGTCAATGTCTACAGGCATTGAGCCTCTGGTGGGGCTGTCCCTTGTTGGATGCTCAGGGGAGTATAGAGACTCACCTGAGGGCTTTCAGCTTGGGTTGTGGGCTCATGGGTCTGAGACTGAGGAGACTCAGGACCCATATTGAGGTCAATTGTGAAGGATGGTTGGACCTCAGGCTGAGTGGGAGCCCTTTGTTCCACTCTAGCCTTTTTGGATTAAACAGGAGGAGCTTGTTCAATCAGAGTAGATTGAACAAGGGTACGTTTGGGACGTCTCTGATAAGTGATGGTGATGGATGGAGAAGGTAGTGTTGGCATAGTGGGGGTAGTTGCTGGTGTGGATTCATCACCTGTGGGGTTAACATGGATGTCACCAGGAGCCATTGGCTCAGTCATACCTGGAAGAAGTGCAGTATCTCTTCCTGTGAAGTTGGTGGACACTCTCTTCAAAGTCTTGAAGATGGTCGGCCTCATCTAGGAGCAGTCAGAGCAGCTGCATAGACAAGCGTGCTCTGGTCTAGCTCACAGTTGATTATATGCTGGAGAAACCTGGGATACATAAAGAATGTGTCCTTCTGAAGATTTCCCATGAGGTTAGTCAGCACAAATCTTGAATAGTTGAAGCGAAGGCTTTTTACCAACCCATGAAAAAGGCACCCAAGTTGAAATGGGATTTGATCCCATCCTTCGGATTTATTCGACAAGCAGTGGAGGACCACGTGTAGCAGGAACTTCCATTTGTACGAGAAGTTAAATTTGTAGACAGTTGACCTGCTAACGTCTCCTCCATATCCCATTTGGAGATAAGAATGGTCCAAGTCTGCTTTGGGGAATTCTGTTGGAGCGCCCTCATCATGAAGCTCTAAATACTCCCTGATGAGCTGTTCAGAAATGACCAACTCCTGGCCACAGATGCTCGATCGAATGACACAGACCCCGTTTAGGATTTCAATCTGACCATTTGCCCAAAATTCAGACATATGATTTGAGTAAATTGTGGGGTTAACAGTCAGAGTGGTGTAGTAGGAAGATTGGGTTAGGAAGGAGATGATAGCTGAAAAGTCAGCATCTCTTGATGAATCAAGAAGTGCGACTTGGTTGTGCTGAGGGTTGAAGGCCATTTGAAAAGGTGAATGGGAATGATTTGAGCTGGGTAAAGATGAGTAGGAGAAATTTCTAGGGCTGAAAAGTTTGCAAGTAAGAGAGTGAAAGTGAATAGTCGAGATTGTTTAAAAGATTGTGGAGAGGCGGTAATGGGGGTTAGGATAAGGTGATGTGATGGTTTAGTGAATGAAATGACAGTGGCAGTAATGTTAAAAATCAGTTAAATAATCCAACATCATTAACAAAATCTTTGCTTTTTACAGTGTGGGGCCCAAGAAATTTACGTTACACTGTGAGATCTCTTTTCCGAGTGTAAAACATTTCCGAAGGTAACTTGTCTTCCGAAGGCAATTCTTACTTCCGAAGCCAATTATATGCTTCTGAAGGTTAGAGTTGCTTCCAAATAGAGAATTTGTAAGTTTCGAAAGTAGATCTGATATGCAACCAATCGCTTCTTCCGAGACCAAAAATTCTTCCGAGAAGAAAGTTATCCTTTGAGAAATTATGCTTCGGAAGATATATAATGTCTTCCGAAGGTTAATTTCTCTTCGGAAAGAATTTACACTTAGAAAATTTCAGAGAGAATTCCTTGTAACAGGGCTTAAATTGTATTGACACAAGACTTACATATTAAAAGGTTTTCAAAAGAGATCAGATATAATTATCATGTTATCATCCCAATAGCTATTATGAGATACTTTAACCTTTGTTCATCAAAAGCTTTGGTAAACAGATCAGCATATTGTTCATTTGAATCAACTTTGATTAACCTGATTAGATTTTTCTCATGAATGTCTTAATGAAATGATACCTGATGTCAATGTGCTTAGACTTAGAGTGCTTCACCTGATTTTTAGTAAGGGAGATAGCACTGTTGTTGTCAATATGGATAGAAGTACTCATAAAGTTGAATCCATAGTCTAACATCCTATTTTGAATCCATAGCAGTTGAGCACAACACTAGCACAGCAATGTATTCAGCTTCAGCAGTTGATGTAGAGATACATGATTGTTTCTTGCATTGCCATGAGATGATCCTTCCACCAAGAAATTGACATCCTCCTAATGTTGATTTCTTGTCAATATTGCAGCCACCGTAGTCACTGTCAGAGTATCCATAAAGATTGAAATCCTTGTTTCTGGGATACCAGAGACCTAGTTTAGGTGCTCCTTTGAGGTATCTGAGGATTCTCTTAACAGTAGCTAGGTGAGACACCTTAGGAGCAGCCTGATATCTTGCAAATGCAAGTAGCAAACATGATATCAGGTCTACTTACTATAAGATACATCAGAGAACCAATGATTGCCCTATACTGATATTGATCAGTATTCTCCCCCTCAAGGTCAGGACAAAGATTATGGTTTCTGGGTATGGGTGTCTTGGCAGGCTTGCAATCCTTCATCTCAAATCTTTCTAAGATGTCAGAAACATATTTAGATTGATTAATGAAGAACCCTTCCTTCAGTTTCTTTACCTGAATTCCAAGGAAAAAAGTCCATTTTCCCATGAAGCTCATCTCAAACTTCTTCTTCATAATGCTCTCAAAGTCCTTGCACATTTAGTCATTTGAGGAACCAAATATGATGTCATCGACATAGACTTGTACAAGCAAAATGTCCTTTCCAGACTTTCTAATGAAGAGAGTCTTGTCAATGGTACCTCTAGTATAGCCATTCTTCAAAAAAAACTGAAACAGAGTCTCTACCACAGCCTAGGTGCTTGGTGCAGCCCACATAGAGCGTTATCCAGTTTGCACACATAGTTGGGGTGCTGTGGATCTTCAAATCCTAGAGGTTGGCATACGTACACTTCCCTGTCTATATCCCCGTATAGAAAAGCACACTTGACGTCAAGTTGGTATACTGTGAAGTCCTTGGATGCAGCATAAGCAAGGAAGATCCTAACTGCCTCAAGTCTTGCAACTGGTGCTAAGACATCAGTATAATCGATTCCTTCCTCTTGAGTGTATCCTTGAACCACAAGTCTTTCCTTATTCTTGATGATCAAGCCTCTATCATCTCTCTTGTTTTGGAAAACCCATTTGGTGCCTATGGATACTTGACCAGATGGTAGCGGACATAGGTTCCATACCTTCTGTCTCTTGAATTGAAGCAGCTCCTCTTGCATCGATTCAATCTAGCTACTATCTTTTAAGGCATCTTCTACCTTCTTGGGTTCCATCTAAGATAGAAAGCAAGAGTACAAGCAGACATTCCCTTGATAGTCTGTCCTCTTGTTCTCACACCTTCAGAGACGTTCCCTATGATGTTCTCAAGAAATAGAACACTCTGTCCAGCTGTTGTTTCAAAGTCATTCAATGAGGCTGATTGAATGAATGAGAAACATCATCGATAGTTGGCTGTGAGGTAGTATTAACAGTTGCATGTTCCTTCAAAATACTACCTCCTTCTGCCTGGTGTTGTGGTGGATCACCTGATGAGCTTTGAGGCTCAGTAGGTGACTCACTTGTTGAAGCTCCTTGACATAGATAAACTGTCGGATTTGTGAATAGTAGAAGTTTGATGTATTCCAGCACTTGGAGATTTGGTCTAGGCCTGGGAAGCTCAAACAATTGATCATTAGCAGCAGCATCAGCATCAGTTTGAGCACCTATTCCAACTGAAACATTCTCACAAGAGGGTTTAGAATAGTTTGGAAACAATTCTAAATCAAAGATGTGATCAGGCCCATTCCCCCTAACACAAGGAGTGTGCTCATTAACAACTATATTTGATGACTCCTCAAATTGTTGATTCTTAATGTTATATACTCTGTAAGCTTTGGAACTAGAAGAGTATCCAACAAAGATAGCATCATCCGACTTTTCAGCAAATTTTGCTAAATTGTCCTTTGTGTTAAGTATGGTACACCTGCTGCCAAAAGACCTTAGAAAGCCAATGAATGGTGGCCTCTTGTTCCATAGCTCATAAGGGGTTTTTCCATGGGGCTTAACTACAAGAACTCTGTTCTGCACATAGCATGCAGTGCTAACTGCCTTTACCCAGAATGTTAGAGGTAGCTTTGAATCAGCTAACATAGTTTGAGCAGCCTCAATATGTGTCCTATTCCTCCTCTCAGCAACACCGTTTTGTTGAGGAGTTCTGGGAGCACTATATTGTCTGGCAATCCCTTTTGAGTTAGAGAATGAGTCAAGAACGAACTTCTTAAACTCAGTCCCTTGATCACATCTAATAATTTTAACCTTGTGATCAATTTGATTTTCTATTTTAAGAATAAAAGATTTTAATGTTTCGGTAGTTTCATCTTTAGTTCTTAAAAGAATACCCATGTGAATCTTGTAAAGTCATCAACTATCACAAGGCAATATGATTTCCTTCCAATGCTCATTATACTTGTGGGACCAAAAAGATCCATGTGCAATAAATGTAATGGAGTAGTGATAGAGTTAACACATTTGGATTTATGAGATGTCCTGTGTTGTTTCCCTTTCAGGCATGCAACACAGTTGTCTTTGCAGAAAAACTCCTTTTTAGGCAAACCGTGTACCAAGTTATTTTTAGCCAATTTATTCATTGTCTTAAAATTTACATGACACATACGTTTATGCCATAGTGTTGACTCATCACTATCAGCATTGGAAAGAAAGCATGATACTTCACCTATTGGGGAAGCATTGTTTATATCAAGCCTGTACATATCCCCTTTCCTGGGAGATCTAAGAAGCACCAATTCCGGAGGAATTGTCATCCCTGGTTTGAGGATAATGCACTCATGTTCTGTGAAAAGCATTTGGTGCTTTTGATCACAGAATTGAGAAACACTTAACAGATTGTGTTCAAGCTGTTTGACAAAGTTAACTTTGTCAACGGTTAACATACCATTGGATATACTCCCTCTGCCATAATGTTGAAATTGTTGAAGGAGATGTTTGTTCCCTGTCATGTGCTTGGAGCATCCACTATCTACAATCCATACATTGTTGTTCTTGTCAAATGAATGTTCCTGCACATAAGATGAGAATTCAGTTTTGTTTGGAACCCAAGCTTTATTGGTCTTGGGTTCTTCCAAAGATAATGACATGAGTGAACCAAATTATATGCATGGGGGTTCAACAAAGGTCTTTAAGGAAGAGGTTTGGGCTGCAACATCTTCCTTGATCTTCCAGTCCACCCTTTGGCTGATCTTGGAGGATGAGCTTGTTGAAGCTTTTGCAGTATGGTCTTCTTCCGAAGCTTCTTTTTTTTCAGAAGAAGTCCTCACCATCTTTTCTTCCGAAGCAGTCTTCTTCTGGGATGGATTCAAGGGAGCTTTCTTGTTCTTCCGAACCTTAGTAGCTTTTGCTTCCGAAGCCATTTTCCCTTCGGAAGAAGGAGTTTCTTCCGAAAGCAACTTGGCTTTGGAAACTAGCTTTCCCTTCTTCAACTCTTGAACCGTATGGAAGCGTCCAAATGTGAAACCTTCCCTGACTCCTTCTTTCCTAACATTATTTGCATAATGTGTGCTTGCAGGATTGTAGTAACAATCTTTTGCCATATGATTTTGCAGGCCACACATGATGCATGCAATGTTAGTCTTTTGGGGAAGTGAGGGTTGCTGTTTCTTGGTTTTCTTTTCTTCGTCAGCAATTTTCCCTTTAACTTCTGATCCTTTGGTAGGACAGGAATGCTGGTATTACATTCCTTTCTTGAATCAGAGGTACCCAACACTTGGAAACCAGCTAAAACAAAGACACCCTTCTGTTTGGGGTCAATTTTCAGTTTGGATTCAACCACTTTCTTAGCAGTTCTCCTAGCAGCTTTAGCTCTGCTTCTTCTGGCTTTGGTGGTTAGGATTTGATCATCACAGGAGGCGATAGGTTTATCTACCTGTTACTTCCCTGTGGTGGCCACTATTGGTGCCTCATCCTTTAACTCTGGAAAGAAAGGGTCAGCAGTTGGAACCTCTTGCTCTTCAGTACCACATCTAGGCTGTCTGATAGACTCATAGGAGTATGGTGGAGCAATTTCATTGGTTCCCAACCCTTTTTTGTTCTAATAACAGA
Organism: Flaveria trinervia; assembly: GCA_025506515.1. Lineage (NCBI taxonomy): Eukaryota > Viridiplantae > Streptophyta > Magnoliopsida > Asterales > Asteraceae > Flaveria > Flaveria trinervia. The sequence goes on from CM046447.1 coordinate 76,251,861, forward strand.
GTTTGCAATGGGAGGATGATGCAATAATAGCTTGGAAGTTTTGCTCAGAGATAGCATGCTTCCTGGCCTGAGCCTCAGCAGTGATAAGCTGGGCTTGAGCCTCAGACAATTTGGATATCAGATCCTTGATTTGAGTCTTGTAGTTGGTGTGTTCATGTTTCAAAAGAGATACAGTTTTCTCCAACTCACCAATTTTCTTTTGATAGTTAGATTCAGCTTTTTTAAAATCAGATTTTAGAATATTTAAAGACTCAATGTCAGATATGATTTCCATATTGTAATCCTAATAGAGTTTAACTTTAGTTATACAGGCTGGAGTGCAGAGATGTTCATATACCTGGGCATCATCTGTTCCGGCCATGAGAGCTTGAGCAGGAGTCACATCCTGTACCATGAAGCTCCAGTCAACTTCTTGAGCCATTGCGGCCATCTCAGTTGACTTCTCAGTGGGCTTTGAGGTTGAGGAATGTGTGGAGGCCTGTGGGGTTCCGGATTGGTCTTGGGAGCCTTGCATTCCCTTGCAAAATGACCGAGTTGGTTACAGTTGTAACACTTTGCCCTGGTCTTGTCAAATCCGAACTTGCTGGTAGTCGGGTTCTGAGGGAAGTGCCTTCCAGTTCTCTTAAAGAACTTCTTTGCTCTTAAGTTAAAAGAGCCATTTGCTGGACAATGTCCATGTACTCTACGTCATCTGGGCTGAAGCACTCAAGATCATCAAAGCAGTATTTAAAATCTCCTGAGTGTCCACCTCCTGAGAGAAAGGCACAACTTTCCTGGAAGGAGTTTTGTTGAGCCTGTTGAGACCTTGGAGTCTCAGGATAAGTGATGTAGGGACCAGGTGAGCAGGATGGCTGTTGATAAGTCAAGAAGTGCTGAGGTTGAGGGGTTAATGAGCCTTTAGCAACCATTAAAGCGTTGCTAGCAGGAAGACTCATAGATCTGCTTGTTTGGTGGCCCTTCTTACTCTCCATCTCTAGACGGTATCCATCAAGGATGCCATAGAGCTCAGTCATGGAAAGAGTGTTCAAGTTTTCTGTTCTCTTGATAGAGACACAGTAGAATGTCCACTCATTTGGAAGAGCACTCATGAACTTTCTCGTGAGATCTCTAAGTTCAGAAGTGATCTTTACAGACTGAAGGGAAGAGATAAGATCCATGTACCTGAAGTACTGCTGGCTGAGGGTCTCTCCAGCAATATGAGTGAAGTTCTCGAACTGCTGCTTCAGTGAGTCCTTCTTTGAGTCGTTGGAGCAAGAATACATCTAAGCAAGTGCATCAAACAATTCTTTGGCAGTCTTGCAATGCTCGAACCCCACATAATAGAGTTCGGTATTGCAGTTATGAGAATAGTCACAGCATTGCTATCGATGTCCATCTTCTTTCTGTCTTCATCAGAATAGTCCTCGACAGCCTTTTCTATCATGGCACCATTTCCACCAGGTGAAACCACCTTTGGCTTGTACGGTCCATTGACAATCGAGTTCCATATTTTGCTGTCTTGGTATCTAATGAAGCCTTCCATTCTTCTACTCCAAGACCTCAAGTTTTCAGGGGTGATGATTGGCGCTTTGGTCATCATCCCTATTTCTACTTCAGATTTGTTGAGGGCCATTTGAGGGAGTGGGTGGTAGGGAGGAGTGAAAACAGGTTGATTTGGATGGTTAGATCACGCAATCAAGAGCCTGAGAAGCTCTGATACCGATTGCAGGATCGGTGTTTGTCACTTAAACACAAATGTTTTCTCTCAAACTCGCCTAGAATCACACTCGAGTAAGAATCAATAAGAGTTGATCACAATATGAAAAGTAATTAAGAACACAGAAAGATAATTTTCAAGATACTTTTATATATTGATTCTCAACTCAAGATACAAAGACTCTTACAAGCAGATTGTGTTTTATGAGTTACAAGGAGAACCTATATATAATACTATCTACAGCCGGATATACTTTGATACCAGCTAGGATCCTTTAGCTAAAGCCTATACTACAAGACTATAGTTAAGGTATCTCGGATAAAGTCTTATCTGATATTTGGTAGTCAGGACATGTCCCTAACTTACCTTTTGTCACCAACTAAAGATGGCAACTGTACTATCATGAAAAGGTAAACAGTGGAATAAAGTATGGTCAACAACATGGTTCTTTAAGAAGAAGCCATGCTGTATCAGAAGTCTACAGCGGAGTGTCAGAGACATACTTGTGTCCACTGGTTATAGCAGTGTCTTCCGAAGGTTAAATGGCTTCGGAAGAGTAAGTACTTCCGAAGCCACTTTATACTTCGGAAGAGGCTGCTTCTTCCAAGACTTGGAGACTTCTTCATCATACTTTGGAAGTGGTCTTCACTTTATTCTTCTATGTCTTGAACTTCGGAAGTATGCATTTGTCTTCAGAAGTAGAGTTCTGTCTTGGAAGTTGGACTTTTCCTTTGTCTTCGGAAGAACTCTACAACCTTCGGAAGTTCCATGAAAAGCTTCGGAAGCCTTTGCATGCAGCATCAAAATAACTTAAGTGATATAGTTTTGATTGCATTAGCCTTCTTCTTGATCCAACATCATACTAGGAAATTGAGTGTATTAGTCATACTTAATCTTGATTATGACTCCATATATTTAGCCGAGTGTTAGTGCATCTTGTGAGAAGTGTGGATTTTTACATGATATTAATATTTACTAACCAATCTATTGCTTGCTAGGATATCATTTTATATATGCTTAGGATATTTATAATTGGATGAAAATAATGTTTACTTTCTCAAAAGACATATTTATAATTTTATTTATTTGATTTTTGATGGAATTGTCGTTTTAAGTGATTTTTGCTTCAGGACAAACAAAGTTCAAGTGTGGGGATATTTGATGTGCTTTAAATTGTACATAAAAATCCTATCAAAAGTACATCAATTATTCCTTAATATCTTCCTTAAAATGATGAGAATGTACTTAAAATGTAAAATTGTATTTTCAGGGGTTTAAAAGGGCAAGATGGACAAAAGAAGCATATTTAACAAGAAATTGAAGTAATCCGAGCTTTGGAGTCCAAGCATGGGGTCATGCCTCATTAAGCACACCCCCATGCCTTTCCAGAAACACACCCCCATGCTAAATTAACACACCCCCGTGCTTGTACATCTGAAAGGACAAAAAGTACTGTCCCCTACAAGTAGACACGGGGCCATGCCCCACCTCCAACACGGGGCCGTGCCCGACACAACCTGCATGTACAAGCCGACCAACTTTCGTAAGCATTGTACTAGCACGGGGCCGTACCATTTAGGCGGTGACGATGACGACGACGATGACGATGACGATGGCGATGGCGATGGCGATGGCGACGACGATGACGATGACGATGAGGATGACGACGACGATGACGACGACGATGACGACGACGATGACGATGGCGATGACGAGGAGTAGGAGGATGATGATGATGATGATGATGATGACGATAACGATGACGATGGTGATGACGATGGCAATGACGATGACGATGACGATAGCGATGGCGATGGCGACGACGATGACGATGGCGATGACGACGATGATGACGACGGCGATTGGCGATGGCGATGACGAGGAGTAGGAGGATGATGATGATGACGATGACGATGACGATAACGATGACGATGACGATGAGGATGACGACGACGATGACGACGACGATGACGATGACGATGACGATGGCGATGGCGATGGCGATGGCGATGGCGATGGCGATGGCGATGGCGATGGCGATGGCGATGGCGATGGCGATGGCGATGGCGATGGCGATGGCGATGGCGATGGCGATGGCGATGGCGATGGCGATGGCGATGGCGATGGCGATGGCGATGGCGATGGCGATGGCGATGGCGATGGCGATGGCGATGACGATGAAGATGACGGTGATGGTGACGGTGATGGTGACGAGGACGACGACGACTACGGTGACGACGACGGTGACGGTGACGGTGATGGTGACGGTGGTGATGAAGGTGACGATGACGATGACGATGACGATGATGAGGACGATGATGAGGATGATGATGATGATGATGATGATGATGACAATGACGATGACGATGACTATGATGATGACGATGACGATGACTATGATGATGACGATGACGACGATGATGACGATGACCTGATGATGATGACCTGATGATGATGATGATGATGATGACGATAATGATGACGGTGATGATGATGATGACGATGACGATGGCGATGACGATGACGATGGCGATGACGATGACGATGACGATAACGGTGATGGTGACGATGACGATGACGATGAGTTGGAAAGTGGTAGATATTCCAGTAGTACGGGACTACCCGGATGTATTTCTTGATGACTTGCCTGGTTTGCCTCCTCCACAACAGGTGGAATTTCGTATGGAGTTGGTTCCTGGAGCTACACTGGTAGCAAAGACACCATACCGGTTAGCACCATCTGAAATGCAGGAATTATCTAGTCAGTTACAGGAGCTACTTGAGAAGGGTTTCATTCGCCCGAGTCACTCACCTTGGGGAGCACCAGTGTTATTTGTCAAAAAGAAAGATGGGTCGTTCCGAATGTGTATCGATTACCATGAGTTGAACAAGTTAACTGTGAAGAATCGGTATCCTCTCCCCACAATTGACGATCTGTTTGACCAACTGCAAGGAGCTTTGTACTTCTCCAATATTGACCTTCGTTATGGATATCATCAACTAAGGGTTTTCAAGGAGGACATATCAAAAATAGCGTTTAGAACTCGTTATGGGCACTATGAATTCTTGGTTATGCCATTTGGGCTGACTAACGCACCAGCTGTGTTTATGGACCTAATGAATAGGGTGTGTAAACCTTACTTAGATAAGTTTGTGATCGTATTCATAGACGATATACTTATCTACTCCCGATCGAAAGAGGATCACGAAGAACACCTTCGGGTAATTCTGGAAGTGTTACGGGAAGAGAAACTTTTCGCCAAATTTTCGAAGTGTGAATTCTGGTTGCGAGAAGTGAAGTTTTTGGGTCATGTGGTTAACGAGGATGGGATTCATGTAGATCCCTACAAGATCGAAGCGGTGAAGAAATGGGATACACCCTAGACACCTTCAAAGATACGGCGATTCTTAGGATTGGCCGGATACTATCGTCATTTCATCGCGAATTTTTCAAAGATCGCTCAACCGTTAACATTGTTGACTCAGAAAGACAAGAAGTTTGATTAGGGACATGCACAAGAACAAGCGTTCCAACCATTGGAAGAGAAGTTGTGCAATGCTCCGATATTGTCCCTCCTAGACTGAACGGGCGATTTTGTGGTATACTACGATGCTTCACATCAAGGGTTGGGATGTGTACTAATGCAGAAGGATAAGGTGATTGCCTACGCTTCACTACAACTTAAGGTGCACGAAAAGAACTATACAACCCATGATTTGGAGTTGGGCACTGTAGTATTTGCACTTAAGATTTGGAGGCATTACCTGTATGGAACCAAATGCATCATCTACACTGATCATAAGAGCCTGCAACATATTCTGGATAAGAAAGAGCTTAATATGCATCAACGATGTTGGGTAGAACTACTTAGCGACTACGATTGTGTAATCCGGTATCATCCGGGGAAAGCTAATGTGATGGCTGATGCTTTAAGCCGTAAAGAATGCGCGAAACCACTACGTGCTCGAGCATTGGGGTTGACGATTCAAACGAATTTTGAAAGCTCAGATCCAAATTGCACAAAGTGAGGCATTGAAAGAAGAAAACCTTATGGGAGAAGAATTCCGAGGGTTTGATAAACAATGATTTGCAAGGATGATGGTGTATAATACTTCATAGATCGTATATAGGTACCCAGATGGGGAGGTGTAGGTACCTTGGTCATGGATGAAGCACACAAGACGCGATATTCTATTCATCCTGGTGCAGACAAGATGTACCACGATCTCAAGGATCTGTACTGGTGGCCAGGCATGAAGAAAGACATTGCCATGTACGTAAACTGATGCTTGACATGCTCGAAAGTTAAAGCTGAACATCAAAAACCATCGGGATTATTACAGCAACCTGAAATGCCCGAGTGGAAATAGGAGAACATAGCTATGGATTTCACTACCAAACTCCCTAGAACGAGCAGCAGGCATGACTTGATATGGGTCGTAGTGGATCGAATGACGAAGTCAGCTCATTTCTTGCCGATCCGAGAAGACTACAAAATAGATAAATTGGCGAGATTGTACACAAAAGAGGTCGTGACAAGACATGGAGTACCGGTGTCGATCATATCCGATCGTGACAGCCGATTTACTTCACGATTTTAGCAGACGCTACAGAAAGCGATAGGCACTCGATTAGATATAAGCATAGCCTATCACCCTCAGACAGATGGGCAAAGTGAACAAACTATACAACTGCTAGAAGACATGCTAAGGGTGCGTGTAATCGACTTCGGTGGTAGTTAGGATACTCATTTACCATTGATTTAGTTCTCTTACAACAACAGCTACCATACGAGTATTGGATGTGCTCTATTTGAAGCGTTGTATGGAAGAAAATGCAGATCTCCTATTTGTTGGGCCGAGATTAGTGAAAGTCAGTTAACAGGCCCAGAGATCATTCAAGAAATAAGCGACAAGATTTTCCAAATCAAAGACAGACTAAAAGCTGCTAGAGATCGCCAAAAGAGCTATGCCGACAACCGTCGGAAGCCTCTAGAATTCAATATTGGAGATCAAGTCTTACTCAAAGTCTCTCCTTGGAAGGGAATCGTTCGATTTGGAAAGAAAGGGAAGTTAGCCCCAAGATACGTCAGACCATTCGAGATTACAGAAAGAATCGGTCCAGTGGCTTACCGATTAAGGTTGCCACAAGAACTCAGCGACGTACATGATACTTTCCACGTGTCAAACCTCAAGAAGTGTTTGGCTGATGAATCACTTCACGTACCAATTTAGGACATCAAGATTGACGAAAAGCTTCATTTTGTTAAGGAACCCATTGAGATCATGGATCGAAAGGTCAAGCAATTAAAGCACAGTAGAATACCAATCGTTCGCGTGAGATGGAATTCAAAACGAGGGCCAGAGTTTACATGGGAATGGGAAGATCAGATGAAACTCAAATATCCACATCTGTTCGAGGATGACACTCTTGGACCTAACTCCAACTGAATTTCGGGACGAAATTCTCTCAACTGGGATGTACTGTGACATCCGTCACCACAAGGTCCGTAAATTAACATGAATATCCATTAACTTTTCTTTGATCATTCATTCCTCATATTTATTAACTTCCTGTGTGGATATCCTACTTTCTTTATTATCTTTATGCTTGTGTTTCCTTCGTGAACGTGTGCTATGCTTAAAACTTTTACCAATTTTCATCATTGTTATCACTAAAAATAACATTTTAAATAATATTATCATCATTAATAAAACCATTTTTAAGTTCCAATTAACATTAAATACATTTTAACATTAATATAACAAACACTTTTAAAGTTATTTTCAACCGAAACAAACTTTGGGAACTCGGGGGCTAAGTGCAGGGACTAAAACTGACATTTTGCAAACTTGGGATGGATATAAAAGCCCCCACTTCCCATCAATTCTTCTTCACCTTCTTCACTTCTTCTTCATTCTTCTTCTTCACCTTAAATCTTCTTCTTTACACCAAAACCGCCCCGTTTCGTCTCGTTTTCGTCGTCTAGACTTCATCTACTACCTAGTCTACTACATCCTTGCAGGTAAACGACCTTGGTTGTCCCTTTCTTGCTGTTTTACTACTTTCCATTTCTAGGGTTTCGGGTATTCGGGTTCAACCCAAACACAAGAGGTCGTGTGGGTGTGTGTGATGTCTTTCTGTGTGTGCTTCTTGTTTGTGTGTGTTTGTAGTGTGTTTCTGAAGTTCTTATGGTGTAAAACTCGTGCACGAAGCAGCCGAAGACTGCTCTGCACTTCAGCATTCGTGAACCTACAGTTCAGGCGACTGGGTCTGTCATGCGACTGAGCCATGCGACTGGGTGAGTCGTGCGACTGAGTCATGCGACTGTGTCATTCGGACGACTGAGTTGTGGAACTGGGGATGTCATGCGACTGAGTCGTGCGATCGAATGAATGTGTGTGATTGAGTTAATGCAGATGAATGTTGTGTGCGATTGAGCCAATGCGGATGAGTGTATGCATGCGATTGAGTCAGTGACCGTGAATGTGTGCGATTGTGCGTGTATAACACGACTGAAGGCCAATCGTACGAATGAAGGTTAATCATACGAATGAAGTTGATTCGTACGAATGAAGGTTGATTCGTGCGTATGGAGGTTGAGTCGTGCAATTGGGTGGTGTGTGGTACGACTGAATGCCAGTCGTGCGAATGAAGGTTCAGTCGTACGAATGAAACTGATTCGTACGATTGAAGGTTGATTCGTACGAATGGAGTGTTGAGTCGAGCGTCTGGTCCTGTTGTGTGATTGATGATGCTGTGTGCATGAATTTCCTTCTTGAATGTCATATGATGATAAGGTAACATCAATACAAATTTCATTGCCCGACCACAAATATTAAAGTCAACGCTATAAAGGCCACAAATACTATCACAAATTAAATCAACCTAACATTTTACAAATTATCAATAACTCATTTATGATTACTAATATTTAACAAGTATTTTCTCTTATAACCATGAATCTTTTACACGAATATCATCGGCAATGGCGACTACATCTAGTACTTGGATCTACATAAGATCTAATACGTTTGTCTGCTTGTGTGTGTTACCCATGACCGAACTGAAACAACCCGAATCGACCGAACATTACTATTTGCTTTATACATATCATTAATGCTTAACAATAACTGTCAATAGGTGTTTGACCGTTCATTGCATACAATTGTTGGGAACTTTGAATCATTCATACTTACCACTTAACAAGTGAGTTCCGTGGCCCCTTTTTATGCTTATACCACTTTTCAATCATTAACAAACATGGGGAAATGTATGCTCACCTGTTTTCAATGTTGTACAAATTACATACAATTTACATATTGGAATCAACGTCCTACTGTTTTGTGAGTACTTATCTGATACATGCTTGAGTCTGCTGTGTGTTTCTTTCATACAACCATTTAATTCCAGTGTGGGAACCGACGGATAGGCATTGGTAGTACTAGTTGGGTGACACCCCCACCCTCGTTGTTGGTATACTAGTTAGTACAACAGTCGCCAGGAACGGGCCTTAGGTGAATATATTCCGACAATATTCTTTGTGTACGTCGTTAGGTTTGGTTGTAAAGCTCATGTCATGTGATTTTGCTTACTTATAATTGTATTCATGGTATTCCGCAACAACATTTATACAACATCAATTACTTATTTACATTTTAAACCTGCGAGCTCACCAACAATTTTGTTGACCATTTTAAGCATATCTTTTCAGGTGATCATGCTAATTGAAGATCTATGTATGCTGCCTTAGTGGAGACCCTAGGATGCATTTTGTGGCTAAACACTATCTTTTGGAAAACATTGTTGTAGTTTGTCTTGAACAACATCATACAGTTCTCGGTTGTGGGAATTGCATACAATGTTATCTTCTTGTTTTTGTGAATCATGTATCATGTTTATGTTTATGGCTATGTTGTCGTGAATATTGACTAAACACGACACAAGTCCCCTTGTTGTCGGGTGTCGTGATGACACGCTTGTCATCATTTATTATATTGCATCTCTATCGCTTACCATGTGTTATGACGATCCCGTCTCGTTACATCCCCATGTTTCCGCTCTTAGGGGGGTGTGACAATGATGATGATGATGATGATGATGATGATGATGATGATGATGATGATGATGATGATGATGATGATGATGATGATGATGATGATGATGATGATGATGTGATGATGATGATGATGATGATGATGATGATGATGATGATGATGATGATGATGATGATGATGATGATGATGATGAGATGATGATGATGATGATGTGATGATGATGATGATGATGATGAGATGATGATGATGATGATGATGATGATGATGATGATGATGATATGATGATGAGGATGATGATGATGATGATGATGATGATGAGATGATGATGATGATGATGATGATGATGATGATGATGATGATGATGATGATGATGATGATGATGATGATGATGATGATGATGATGATGATGATGATGATGATGATGATGATGATGATGATGATGATGATGATGATGATGATGATGATGATGATGTGATGATGATGATGATGATGATGATGATGATGATGATGATGATGATGATGATGATGATGATGATGATGATGATGAGATGATGGATGATGATGATGATGATGATGTGAGATGATGATGATGATGATGATGATGATGATGATGATGATGAGGATGATGATGATGATGATGATGATGATGATGATGATGATGATGATGATATGATGATGATGATGATGATGATGATGATGATGAGATGATGATGATGATGATGATGATGATGATGATGATGATGATGATGATATGATGATGATGATGATGATGATGATGATGATGATGATGATGATGAGATGATGATGATGATGATGATGATGATGATGATGATGATGATGATGATGATGATGATGATGAGATGATGATGATGATGTGATGATGATGATGATGATGATGATGATGATGATGATGATGATGATGGATGATGATGATGATGATGATGAGATGATGATGATGATGATGATGATGATGATGATGATGATGATGATGATGATGATGATGATGATGATGATGATGATGATGATGATGATGATGATGATGATGATGATGATGATGATGATGATGATGATGATGATGATGATGAGATGATGATGATGATGATGATGAGATGATGATGATGATGATGATGATGATGATGATGATGATGATGATGATGATGATGATGATGATGATGATGATGATGATGATGATGATGATGAGATGATGATGATGATGATGATGATGATGATGATGATGATGATGATGATGAGATGATGATGATGATGATGATGATGATGATGATGATGATGATGATGATGATGATGATGATGATGATGATGATGATGATGATGATGATGATGATGATGATGGATGATGATGATGATGATGATGATGATGATGATGATGATGATGATGATGATGATGATGATGATGATGATGATGATGATGATGATGATGATGATGATGATGATGATGATGATGATGATGATGATGATGATGATGATGATGATGATGAGATGATGATGATGATGATGATGATGATGATGATGATGATGATGATGATGATGATGAGATGATGATGATGATGATGATGATGATGATGATGATGATGATGATGATGATGATGATGATGAGATGATGATGATGATGATGATGATGATGATTGATGATGATGATGATGATGATGATGATGATGATGATGATGATGATGATGATATGATGATGAGATGATGATGATGATGATGATGATGATGATGATGATGATGATGATGATGATGATGATGATGATGATGATGATGAGATGATGATGATGATGATGATGATGATGATGATGATGATGATGATGATGATGATGATGATGATGATGATGATGATGAATGATGATGAGATGATGATGATGATGAGATGATGATGATGATGATGATGATGATGATGATGATGAGATGATGATGATGATGAGATGATGATGATGATGATGATGATGATGATGATGATGATGATGATGATGATGATGATGATGATGATGATGATGATGATGATGATGATGATGATGATGATGATGAGATGATGATGATGATTGATGATGATGATGATGATGATGATGATGATGATGATGATGATGATGATGTGATGATGATGATGATGATGATGATGATGATGATGATGAGGATGATATGATGATGATGATGATGAGGATGATGATGATGATGATGATGATGATGATGATGATGATGATGATGATGATGATGAAAAATCGCATTAAAACAACTTTTTTAACTTAAATAAACATTTATAATAACATTAAATAAACACTAATTTATCATTTATTTATTAAAACAACTTAAAATACATTAACGAATCAATTAAAAGTAATATAAAACTTTTATTTAACTTATCGTCTAATATTTATTTTCTTCGAGAGGCTTCATCAAATGCTAATTCTTCGTCGGATATACCAGAAGACACTCCTTCTTCTACCTCTTTATCGTGTACTTAGATTCGAGTGCAATTTTGTCTTCAAGGTTTTTTTTGTATTGTATACGATCCATCTAAGTGGTCCTTTAAACAAATGCACATCTTCACCGCTTCCAGAGTTAATCTTGTTCTCCGTAATGATATTACCCTGCCACTAAGAGAAAACGCAGATTCTAAAACTATCATAGAAGCTTGACGCTTAGTAAATCACGGGCCATAGCGGAAAGAATCGGAAATTAGGATTCCTTTCCTTTCCACCAAGCCAAAATATCAAATTCATAATAATCTTGAGTAGTAATAATGGAAATAAAATCCGTTGTACTATATCTACCAAGTTCGCTTGTTGGGGCGTTACCCCTTTGTCGTTTAGCCGTCACATCTCGAACCATATTCAACATAGTCATAACCGGGTCTTTAACCGAGGTACTAGCAATTGAGGTTGATTCTCTTGGCGTAGTTATATTTACGTTAGCTCCATATTTAATTAAAAAGAATTATAAATCAGCGGTACAAGTAAAAACGAGTGGTAACTCAAGAAAATATTTTTTTGAACTTGTCTTTTAATGGTTCTATCATTTATCTAAACAAATTATTTTTATTTTAAAAATTTTTAAAACTCAAAGCCATGATATATAATTCTTGAAGTACCGAATTGTCACACCCCGACCGACGGCGTAATAATCGGGGCGGACGAATGGGAGATAATTGCTCATAGCACATGGAACTAATTAAGTTGAAATATTATTAAATATCATTATTTATTAAAACAATACAAGACAAATAAGTTCATACAATACAAAAACATCAAACAAAAAAATAACATGCTAAGTTAAACTAGGTCTAAGTCTTATATGAGCACGAAGAGAAATCCACAAATAGTAAACCTGATACATGTTAAAAATAAAAGGTCAACTTTGAAAGTTTGTGAGATTTTTATAGTTTGCAATAGAAAAGTATATAAAAGATGACAATTCTTGTTATAAGTTAGAGAGCAAAGTAACTAGGGATATAAGACAGAATGCACAATCAAACCTTGACAAAGTTTTACAAGTCTCAAACGTTTACAAGTATATATGATTAGTTAAGTGTACTTGGATCAACCAAGCTGGCTTGTCAGGCCCATAGATCTATGACGTTGTCAGGCTAGCAATAGTTAATAATTGTACATATATTCGACATTACATGGTAGCTACAAAGATCAACTAACCATAACATACAAGTGAATTGCCATAAGTTTACAAGCATCAAACATGTTTACAAGTGCAATATTTATAAGGTAACATGTTTCACCCAAAGTGTAATAATGTGTAAAAAGGGGTATAGAAATACTCACAAGATGTATATAAGATGACGATAAGAATAAATCGAGGCTCCAATGATTTCTCTTACAAGTTGCCTAAACGTATATGGTCCAAGATTAAGTTCGATAATAAGATTAATAATGAGACTTGAACTAGGGTTTCATTGGAATTTGGGGGTTTAAATGATAAAGTAAAATAATGAATTGTTTTTGATTTAATAAAGATAGTATAATTCAATTAAGTTTAAGTTTCATTAAAAAATGTTTTAACAATTTAAGTTATTGATTTAATAGGAATTAGGTATAATATGTGAAAAGAAGTAATTAATTTAATAATTAATTATTTAAAACTTTATAAAGAGCACTAAGTAAATACTTATTTAAATGACGTTAAAATTATTTAAAATGATTTTATAAAGTTTTGGGCTTTTAAAAAAATGATTTATCATAAAGGTTTTATAATACAAAACCCTAGAAAAATAAGAATAAAGTAAATTATATCGTTTTACAAATTTCATGAATTTAAATAATAGTTAACGAATAAATTTATTAACTATTTATGATTTAACATGGTTAAATAAATCATTGAATAATTAATTATTTAAATATTTATTTAAATAATCCTTTATATGATTAAACATTTAAAGTATTTGTAATATGTAGGTTTGAAGTGTTTTGAAAATAATCCAAGTTTGGACTATATTATATTTGTAATATATAAAAGACTTAATAATGTTTTATAACTTTTTTATTCTTTAAAAGTTTATTAAATTTATGAGTTATAAGTTTATAAAACCTTTTTTTAATTTAACTTAATATTTTCTGAAATATTTTATTTAACAAAATAATTTTTTATTTAGATTTATTAATTTAATAATAATTTTCTAAATAAAAAATGCAAGAAATCAATTAGAAAAAATATTGATAGAGGCCTGGTTTGAACCCGGGACCTCCTGCCCAAGGGGGCATTGTTGAAACCGCTGGGCCAAAACCCAAAACTTGTTTTAATTTACAAGTTAACTAATAAGAATCATACTTCATAAAATCCCCCAAATTAACATGAACCCTAACTTGATTTGATCCAAATTGAACACGAATTCGAAGTTGTTGATGGAATTAAAGTTAGGGCTTTGATTCTCCAAGTAAAACCGAGCATATAGATGTTCTTAATTACCTAGATTGGTTTCGTTTGGTTAGCAAACAAGAACAGAAACGAGCGCGATTGTGGAATTACCAAACAGAGCTGATTCTTGATGGTTTAATTTGATTGACCACTTGAAAAGCTTTATTTGTTAATGATTAAGAAAAGCCCCATATCAATTGCGATTAATATCGCTTAGAAAATGGATCACGATTAAGTTGCAGATCATGGATTAAGAGAGAATCGGATATGAACTCTATGTGGGTTTCAGGTGGAATTGGAAATGTAGATAGATTAAGGATGGTTAAAAGATTGTCCATGCCCGATTAATTGAGTTAATATTGCGTCTTCAATGTTGAACGGCTCAATCGATTTGAACCATCAGTTACACGATGGTTCAAGTAGTAACCGGTGCTTTAAATGAAATTAAATCATGCATTCACGTTTGAAACATGCATACGAAAGAGTTTGGAACGGTTTGGGATCCATCCCGAAAGGTTTTGATGGGTTTTGGACCTTGTGCGGCGGCCGGAAGAATGAGGGAGAGAGAAAGTGGGTGGGGATTGGGTTTTAGTTAATTACACATTTGGTCTCTGTTGTTTGAAAGTTTGTTATTTTATGCTGGAAACTTTTGAATAAGTTTTAAAAATTACAAATTAAACCCTAGACTTATAAGACCTAATATAAATAATTTATCAAATCAATTATTCATTAATCTTCATAACTTTTGTAAAACTTGTAACTTTTAAAATTTTTATTTTTCATTTCCAATATTTAAAATTTATAGTTATTAGTAAAACTTTATAACTTATATATATATATATATATATATATATATATATATATATAATATATATATATATATATATATATATATATATATATATATATATATCATAAATTATTACAAGTTATTTAAATGATTAATAAATGAATATTTCACAATATAAAATGCACATTAACTACATTTGATCCATTATAATTATTATACTAATTTTAATAACGGAAGTTCAAAATGGATTTAGGTTTAGGTTTAAGTCTTGAAAATGGGCGGATGTTACACGAATAACTAGTGGGATAATAAACTCTCGATAATTTTGTAGTTGAGTTTTTAAACACGTCAAGAAATTCGGATAAACGTTCAATATTTTTCCAACTCACATCCAAAACAGGTCGGCTTCACAATTATCTGAAAGACTATTATGAAATGCTTTTAAAGTGCCTTTTTGTTTTAAAGCACAATAAAACATATGACAAGTCGAATTCCACCTAGTTGGTACATCCCAATTAGGCCCTAAAAATATAGATTTTGTATCCTTACAAAGTTTTTTATAATCTTGACATCTTTTTTTACTTTGTTTAAAAACGTCGTGTGTCATAAATCGAAAAGTTTTTATAAAGTTATCAACAAATGATACGGATAAGCCATCTTGCACTACTAAATCTATTACTTTTAATAAAGCAAAATTTTCTTGTGCCACATTTCTTATTTCTACAACCTCTAATGACTTATTTTCCCACCCAAATTAAGGTTTACTATAAGCCTTAGGATTTGTAGTGCATTCATTCAGTTTCAGTCAAGATATCGCGAATCATTCTCAAAACTTTCAATTTCCATTGAATTATGATAAGACGTTACGAGAGTGATTTACGTTTCCTTTTTATTGAGTGTTTGTTTTGGAAATTACTCAAGATATAAGGAGTCTGTCAATCCAATGAATTGCAAAGATAGAGAGTTGATTTGTTCTAATTAAAAAATGAGATCATCACAATGAAATTCGATTGATTTGGGATCAGTACTTACGAGTACTTACGAAGAATGAATAACACGTTTATAGGGTACCCATCGGATTCAATCTATATCTCTGTTTTCTTCTCCGAATTTACTTGATATCCAGGTGTGTGTATCTTTCCACTTTATATCTTGATAATATACACATCTAACTCTATGTTTTAGATGATTCTGGTTAGTTTTGTTTGCTTCATTTCAACTAGAGCTCCAATTCAATAAGTTTGCTATAACAAGGTACTGAAGTTCTCAAACTTTCTTTTCCATTGTTGTAGTTTTGTGATTTTGGTTCGCAATCTCACTTATTTACACTGGTCTTTTTATGAATTAGTTCTTCATGGTTAGACATATACTGAATCATTTGTTTTAAGTTACATTAAAGAAACTAAAATCATTGCTTAGTTGTTAAACTAATTTACAGTGACAGATTAATGAAATAATAACGAATTCATATTCATTTGTATTATCCATTTAGATCATGTATGTTTCTGAATGTTTTTATATGTTATCTGTCCATTATTAAACCGTTATTAAACTTCCACTTTGGTGACTGCTCACTTTTGATGGAATTTATATTTAGAAGCAATGGGTAACTCCTAACAATCAACCCATGATCATGAACTTGAATAAGTTGGTTTCAATTTCTTTACACGTATTAATCTTAAGTTTTTTTTATGGTGGGTTTATGTTCTTTGTCCATCAAAGTACATAAGAATCTTAACTTAGTTCAAATATACAAGTACTCATTTTCTTTTCTTACTACAATGGTTTATCGATATTATGTGCAGCCATTTGTATGTTTCTATGCAAAGTAGTATAGCATTATGTTCTGGTCTTATATATGTGAAGCAGACGTATCGTGATGTTTTTTTAATTTTTATGTCAGCTAATCAATAGGAAATTAATATGCTTCTCACTACTTTTAAATGTTTTATATAAATGTTTCTCGTAGCAATTTAAATGTCTTGTTTCCTTGCATATCGCCATTGGGTAAGGCTAATAATTGATTATAATTATCTGCTTCGTGTGATACTTTTGATAACAATTATTTATTCAAAAATTTCTAACAGTGTTTGCTAGATAGATGGATAACATGTGTTTATTTGTGACCTTTGAGGGTTATTATTTGGCGGTATGTAAAAGAATAAAAGCTCTAATAAATAGTCTTGTGTTGGATAAGTTATGTTTTTTTAGTTTGTACCTTATATAATCATCTAATGGTGTTATTGTTTCTAAATTATAATCATGTAATGAAATTGTTAAATATGTTTAGACAAATAGATATATTTGTTCTTTTAATTAGGTGTTAATTTGATTATATGACACTTACAAATGCTTAGTCTTTACAGTTTGGATACCTACTTCAGAATCATAACCATCCAGATTAGATATATTCTAATCAATCTTATATACTAAAAAGATCCAAACCAGATGTGTTACTCTTAATTTGTCTTATATTAGTATTAAGCGTGAACTAATAAAATAAGCACTAGGATTTATAGTATTCTGTTAAATTATATTCTATTAATATCTAATATTTGAATGTAAATCTCATAAAATAATTGTGTTAAATGGGCCAGATAAAAAAATTAATTAAAAAGTAAACGGGTCAAATAAATAGATCTGTTTAAAGATAGTTTATCATCTTAATTTTTTTCATTCAATTTAAAATACTTTGTCTTTATATATCATTGAAACATAATTAAACACATTCATTATTTAGGAAGAATGGTTAAAACAAGGTTAGTGGGTCATTACATTCTTCTTTTTACCTTGTACGAGGCCATTTAGTGTGTGATATGTGCCAACAATCATTTACTTGTGATCTTTTGTTTCTCACTTTTTCTACTGAATGTTATTTCCTTCGTCTCCCTTGTGGATTGAGCAGAAAAGAACAATAAATTATCTATTTGCTACTTTTAAAGACGATGGATAATAATAGATGACGCTATCAAGAGTTAATAGCATAGATAGAGTAAAACTTCTAATTTTTTATTTAAATGATAGAGAAACATCCAATGTTGTATGCAAATATTTAAAACTACTTTGATTGGTTCATCGATTTTTGATGACATGTTATTATTTTAACCAATCGTGTAATACACGGGTGCTAACGTAGTTAATAATATGTGCAACACAACGAGTATGCAAAATATCACTGTTTGCAATCGGAAGATATTTTAATTTTATTTTTTCAACCATGGTTGTGTTGTTGGAAGCGTTATCAAATGCTATTGAAAATATTTTATTTTGTAAATTAAAAGTACTTATTACATTATCCAAAACGTAAATAAAACTCTCCGGTGTGTGGATACGAAAATAGATCAAATGTAATTGTACGTTTCATCATTTGCCATGAACTGGGTTCTACCCAATGAGCAGTGACGCAAAGGTATAATTCGGGCAAACCGTATGGAGCCGACCAAACGTCACTAGTTAAGTTTACACCGGTATTTATATTTTCAAATAATATAATTAAATCATTTTTTGCTTGCTTCCATAATTTTAAACAATAACGTTTAAGTGTAGTACGACTTACGTGAGTGTAACGAGGTTGAAGCGTCTCTCAAATTAAGTTGGTTAACCGAGGGTTGTCGAAGTGACCAAAAGGCAAAGCTTCTAGAATCACAAACTTCGCCACTCGATCTTGAACCTCATTAACGTCGTAATTAAAAGATCCCATCGTCTCCACCTAATTGTGTTTGTTGCGAATCCAGATTATTTTTCAACGGCTTACAAAACTTCTTGCTAATGTGTTTGCTTAAAGTCGTGTTAGAATCTTTAGCAAGCAAAGCTCCACAAAACTTGCAACGAGACTTTACAGACCCGTCACTCAACTCAACCATATCCCAATTACACCAAACATCCATGTTACGATTGAGTGCAAGAACACAAACGATGGTTGGAGAGTTGGACGAACCTTGACCAATGGAAGAATGAGAGTGAGCCATATTGAGAGTAAAGTGTAAGATGAGAGAGTGAAAATGTAAAACGATAGTAAATGAGAGTATTTTTGGCGTTTGAGGCTTGAGTATTCAACCATATCAACCTACACCTATTTATACTAATTTAAGGGGCAAAAACACCAAAAAAACGGTCATAAAAGGACCCTAACAGCTATATAGCCGTTAAAAACGACTAGTTTTAAAAAAAGGTCAAAACCGGGTTGGACCCGGTTACAATCGGGTCGAGTCGTGTCAGGTCGGGTAGTGTTCGGGTCGGGTCTTGGAAAATTCTCCAATCTAAAACCGGTTCCTACCCATCGGTTTTTTTCGGGTTCGAACCGGGTACACCCTATACCGGGTTGTACCCGAACCTAGGTTCACCGGGTCGGGTCCATACCCGGGTTTTTTTCCCATCTCTACTTACACTTCCGTAATTGGTCCTCAATTGTGGTTAAATATAAACTACGAATTGAATAATTTCTAGTTTTACATTAGCATTTTATTTTTTTCTTTACATTGGATAAATAATGCTATCCTAAGTTCATATAAACTGAATAACAATATTCCAGTTAATCAGTAAGTAACATTTAGAAATTATAACATAAAATTACGTATACAATAAACATACTTTTTTTTTCAACTTTCATCTTTAAAATATTTTTGTTTAATAAACATTTTCTTAAACATTCTACATCTTAAGAAAACTAATTTATTATAGTGTCATTTTTAAAAAGTTCTTTGTAATAAAAAACTTTAATAAAAGTTCTTTTTTTAAATTACTTTATGTAATAAAAATAAAAATACTAAATGTATTATATAAACATGTTTTGTGATTCTAAAAGGATATAAATAACATCATTAGAATATAATATTATTATTGCTCATGAGGGAAAATAAGTATGAAAAGATGACATATGACAAATATAATTTTGGTTTATTAGAACAGATTTAACCCACATTTAATTTTTATCTAATAATTTTCTAAGGACGTGTTTAATATTTAGTAAAAAGGTACGAGAACCGCACAAACATTTGTACGTAATCAACTAAACATAGTGGGAGAAAAAAGAGATGGCTCTCTGTCACATAATCATTTTGGTTTTAATGCAAAAATTATTGATGTTCTTACAATTTTTTTTAAAAGCAAACAAAACTTTTATTACACCATAGACTAATAAAACGTTAACCAAATTTGTTACATGTACCAATATAAATCAATTCATAATCTCATGCCCGATACATTAAAATTACACCAATGATCCCATTCCAAAGCTTGTTTTTTCGATCGGTTCTTGAGCCAAAGAAATCCTAGTACTTTGATTTTACCCACCACCTTTGAGACATTAGTAGATTTTTTGTCAAATAACTTCTCGTTCCTGTTTCTCCATAAGCACCAAATAGCAGTTTGAATCATCATGTATATTACCTTCTTCCAAGTTGGTGATCCTCGAACAGATTCATGAAAATGGAGTAAGTCTTTCTCGTTGAACAAAAAGAAAGAATGGAGTTTGCACCAAGTGGATATAAAATCCCATATTAGTTCTCCAAATGGGCATGCCACAAATAAATGACCTGATGATTCCTCATTTTCATGACATAGAACACAAAACGGGTTGGAGATATTCATATTTCTCTTCAACAATGAAATCAAAGTTGAAAGACTATTTCAATATAACCTTCAGCATAGAAAATTAACCTTAATAGGTATTCAATTATTCCATTTGAATTTAGTTTAATTCGACTATCCATCACTTTTTCTATTTGGATATTGAACATATTTTTGCAACTCGAAGGTGATTTTCTTTTTATTTTATTTTATTTTTTTTATTCTTTTGATATTTTTTCCTTTTTATTTTATTTTTCTCTCTTTTGATATTTTGTTCTTGGGAACATATATACCGTCTTTTGACATGTAACACTTTATGAAAATAATGATTATTATTGTTATTTCTTTCATCAGATATTTGAACATGTCTGGCATTCAATCCATATGTATTGCACTTTGCACATCATATAAATAAACGATCAAATTCCCTTGGGTTTAAAGCCAATTTTATATCAAAGTAGGTTAGTATCCTTTGTTAAATAAGTTAAATATGGGATAGTTAGTAACGAAACTTTATTAATTATAAAATAATATTTTGAGATAAGATATAATTCAATTACGTATAAGTAAATGCTATAACTAATAAACATTTTGATCCAAATCAAACCTTCCTAAAAATAGCTCAATTTTAACAATTTTCTTATGATAACTTTGAATTTGAATTATTGTGGTTCGTAAAAATTTTAATTTTTTAAAAACAACATTTTTAAAAGTAGTTCCAATGTATAAATTTTTTTTGATGTAATAGAAAAACTTCTTATTTTATAAAAATGTGTTTCTTTAAAAATTATTTGAAAAACTATATTTAATTAAAAAAAATTAAATAATATCATTATTAGTTAATGTTATTATTTAATGTAATAAAGTGAAGAGAAATTTAGAATTAGCAGGTCTGCAGTTATACAAAGTGTCAATCTTAAAACTTCTATTAATGTATTAGGTAGATGACTATTATCTTGTATGAATATATACATTTTGTATACATTATGCATACGAGTACAAAAGACAGTAAGAAATAAAACACACACGTTCTTGAGGAAAACTTGTGATTTTCGGGGGCTTATGGTTCTAGATCCACGCTGGTTCAAACTCAAAAGTGGAGTCCAATCGAGACAAACCAAAGATGACAGAGGAGGATATCCGACTCAAGAAAGACACGACAGTCAAAAGGAAAATTACCAAAATGATCATTTGACCGATATAATTATTCTAATAGCCTTTGACGAAGTAAAATACCAAAATAGATGACCAATAAGAAATGGTCACGTTGACACATTATCGATACGTAGCGATACATATCCATGATATATCACCAAAATAAACATTCCGGCGATATATACACATACTATATCGCTTACGTCTCGCCAAGAATAAAAAAAATCTAATATTGCTCAAATATGGTTAGGTATCGCCATGCAAGCAATGCACAAAACTTTGAAAAAAAAGAAAATAACATGCCGGCGAGACGGGTCGCCGGCATAACTCTTGCGTCTCACCTGGGCCTTTTGTTTGGGCTTTCATGATTTTGGGTTGGGCTTGGTTTTGTTAAGCTTTTCGTTGTTGGGCTTTTGTGGCCATTTGTTGAGCCCACACCCAAGATTATGATATATTAGGCTCGTTAATAACCAATATTATTAAATGTTTGGGCTTTCAAGATTTTGGATGAGCTATTTGGCCATTTATTGAGCGCACACCTAAAAAACACCTAATATTATATTAACTATTATTAAATTTATAATAAATAAATTTTATCTAGTAATAATACTATATATAATATGCTAACACTTAAAAATTTGTTACACAATTTCATCCATTTTATTTCACACATATATAAAGTTTCAACTATGTTTGTTAACATTGTAGTATGTAACGGTGGAAAATGGAAGTTTAATAACGAAGTCGAAGAGTATGTTTCTAAAAGAGTTTGGTGTAATCGACAGGCTATCTTCTTACCGGTCAATATTACATTTGAAGAATTAAATAATCATGTTTTTAGTATATTTGGTTTTAAAAATCGTATAAGAATATGTTATAAAATGTCTACGTACACTTATTCAATTGACATATTAAATGATAACGATGGTTGATTTTTATAAATCTTGTTATTAATGATCCAAATCATATTTTTATCTTATATGTTAGTGAAGAAGATGATATTGGTCGTAGTTTTGTAAGAAAAGAAAATAATGATTTACAAAACGGAAAATTTGACATGTCTAAAATTACTAACCAATTATTTGAAAGTCAATTTTCATAATAAAAACATAACACAAACAATCTCGAAAGTAAAACCGATTATCATCAGACTTTTATGAAAAAAAAATTTTGAGTTAATTTTTAATTAGCTCAGTAAGATTTGATAAACGTAACTATTTTCCTCTAAAAGATTAAAAATATCAATTTAGTTTCAATGTTTTATAAATTATTTCAATTTCAGTTAAAAAATTTCATTATTTTGGATTCAAATTGAAACAACTAATAAAACTATATACTAAAATTGAAACAACTTATTAAAATTTTAGAGATAAATTGATGTTTTTAATATTTTGAGTATAGATGGTTATTTTAGTTAAACTTTTGAGAAGAAAACGAAACATAACTCTAAATAATCTATTACCTATAATAAAAGAAGGTTTTTGATTTCACATGTCAACATATTAAGCATTCTCATTTTTATTTTCCCGTCTCTCTCTCCTAATAAATGATAAAAGTATATATAGTAATTATATTATTTAAAATATATTTGTAAATAAAAAAGTTTGATATTGTAAAATTTTAAAAACTTGATATTATAATGAAAAATACACTTTAAAAATAATGACACAAAATATTTTTTTTGAACTATATTATAAATACCATTTTTTCTAACTTCTATATTATAAATATTTTTTCAAAATAGAATTAAAAAACCAGAATGTTTAAGAAAACAATTAAAAAACACAATCTTATAAAATAAAATATTATAATGATATTATTGTTATTTTTATTTGAACTATTTATTTATCTCTAACTCAATCGTATCTTATTTACAAGTATCATTTATAATTTTTAAATTTCTATTACAAATTATTTCTTATATTACTTAATCAATACGTGTATTACACGGGATATTATACTAGTTATTAATACACAAAAAGTATATTCATATGGAAGGGTATAATAACGTAGGTATACCGAAAGAAGAGTGATGGAGATGCCATCGTAGGAATCATTGTTACTCAAAAAAGAAGCTTTGATTTGAGTCAACTCTTCTACTCATTGCTCTACATCATGTTTCTGTTATCAATTTTCGTATTTTTATTTCTTTGATACAATATTTTAAGGAAGTATAATTGAAATATGATCTATTAAAAGACGATTGTAATAATGTTTCTTACTTTTATACAATTTAAATAAAATAACATATTATTTAGTAAATATCTTTCCTGAACCTAAACAATTCTAATAATATCTATACTAAGAAATTCAACTTCGGTTGTCAACATAAATTTTTTTTTAAGTTGTCAACATATTATTTTTTTAAAAGCACATATTATTTTTTAAGTTGTCAATATAAATTCAACTTACGATTTGAGAATCGTCAAAATGGCTTAAGAATACCATCATCTCTCTTTCATGGCAGCACTCCTTATTCTTACAAGCATGAATTCCTATCCCATCTCAATAGACCGATTTCACGCTATTCCCCTTCTCCCTCTCACAGTCTCCATTCATGGGTGTTCGTCCCCGCAGACGTGTTCTTTTCTTCTTGTCTTTTTTCACATCGGCCGCAATGATCAGCTACCATGGATGGCCATAGGTAGTGGTGTACCCTAGATGTTTCACTGGAAATGTTTTCTTCAGTGCTGAAGTGTCTCTTAACTTGACTTCTGAGTCTTTTGTTCGGGTCGAACTAAGTCACATAATTAATGATAACTTGTCTAGTTATCACTGCAATTGGTAGAACTAAAATTAGTAAGTTTTTGACACAGCGATGACAATGAAAAGATAATATACCATTCATTAATGAATTAGAAACTCATTTGTTTAGTATATGCTTTGTTTTTTCATTTATAATATGCATACATTGATATCTTTTATGGGTAATAATTAATTTTGAATATCAGTTCTAAAAGCGTAATATATGTTATATGTAAAAATAAACTAGACCACAGGATTGGTTGACCTCTTAGGTCCTTCCATGATAAGAATGGCCCATTGTATAGTTAATGCTCTAAGCAATGCGCAAAGTAAAAGAACTACATGACCTAGCAATAGAATACTCCAATAAGACATTATCTAAGATTTCGTTAGTTATTGTTATTGTTTTTGTTTTGTTCTAAGGATACGACTAATGAGTAATGATAAAGTTTTATTTTGTAAAATAACACGTCATGTAAAAGCCGATTCAAATAAAATTGTATATGCTATGCAAAAAAGAAAAATAAAAGGGTAAAAGAGAAGAACCACTTGGTATTTCATCAAGTATTTTCCGTGACATGTGAGCTCACAGTGATGAAGTAAAAAGGGATGCTCATATAAAAGAACAGGGAGTTGTGATGATAATAAAGTAAGTCCATCAAAGATTTAATGTTTTAATATATATATATATAATATATATATATAATATAATATATATATATATATATATATATATATATATATATATATATATATAATATAATATATATATATATGCATGTTATGATATGAATATGAATCAGAATGTGTTTTAGAGTTTGGTTTATAAGGTAACACAAACACATTATAACGTTACAAACGCAAAAATCAAAGGTATGTTTTAGAGTGCATTAGCAATACTAATGTAATCAAGCTAACGTAACGGACGATTTTAAAATATGATTGTAAAGAACCATATATAACCAATATATTATATATTAAGATATATATTAAGATTAAGATTAAGATGTACAATTACAACCAAAAATTGATATATTGTTGTACTTTGCTCTCTATTGATGACAAATAATGTATATACCTTCAAATCTAAGTATTTACTTGTAACGTATCAAAACATATTTTGCTGCATGTCGTGAAGTTATACTACAAGAGTTTTAATATATTAGGCTACTAGGTTAGTACCCAGTGTATTACACGGGGTGAATAAATAAAATATTAAATAGTTATTAATAAAAATTAATGAATTATAAAACAATCTTCTGATATAAGATATGATTGACATTACGTATTAGTGATAAAAGTACGATATCTTTTTCTAAACTTTTGTTTAATTTTTTATTTTTTAAAAGTTGCTTTTAAACAATTTTATCAAAACGAACCTTTTTTTTTAAAAAAAATATCATTTTAATAATTTCTTTAATATGACTTTAAAATTTAATTATTTTTGTTTCATAAGAATTTTATATTTTAAAAGCCATATGATTTAAATCATATCGTGTTTTTTATAAGATTAATATTTCTTTTTTCAAAAATTATCTTATTTTATTAAAATTTATTCATTTACAAATAGAATTTGTAGAAAGATTTTTTTTAATTTTTAAAAAATATTTTAATATGAAAAGAATTTAAATAGTATCATTTGTAGTTTATGTGATATTATTAGGAGAGGAAAGAAAAAAATAAAATTTAAAAGTTTTAGAATTATAACAAGTCTCTTACAAAAATTTTCTTTTATTAGTATAGCTTATGGTTTTCCGTTCTACTTTTCATGGTAGGAAATGTACGTTTTCTATTGTCTATTACTTTTACATCGGTGTCCTGAGATTGTACCAGATTAGATAATAATTAATGTTGTTACATGATGACAATATAAGATCAATCCCACAAAGGTTAATTTAGTAGGTTAGTTATTTCTATAACACCATTCATGTTATCACATAACATATCATCCCACTGTTGTTTACTTATATATCCTCCGAGATAGATGCTTTTGTAAATCAAATTTAAAAGTTTATAGGTGCATCGGTATAATAACAATGCATCTAAAAACTATAATGAGCGTCTAGGGTAATTGTGCTTCAACATGTTTATTATATAGTTTTGTGGATCATGTTATCATTTTGAGGTTTAATTAAGTATTTCAATGGGTCACTCGAATTTTCAATACGATAATTTAAAAAAAAACATGAGCTATAGTATGCATGTTTCTATTATGAAACTACATGAAAATAAACAAAGACCATATTTATATGCTACCAATGATAAAACATTATTTTAAAACGACACTATGCTACATGAAACGATGTGTCAGTTTGGAAGATAAAACCGTTGGAGGTGAATCTAGTTATCGATTGTTTCTATTGTTGATTTCTATTAGTAAGAAGTAGGTCTCCACAGTAGATGTTCATTAACACAAACATTTTGTTATCAATGTCATCACCACAAACTAGGTTGCTGAGTTCATCAACGCCAACTAGGCTGCCGTTAGATGTTCATCAATTGCTGTTAGATGTTCATCAATACGAACAGTAGTTCCTACTCATAGTATAACTGCTATTTTTATTAGTTACTACTCATGGATTGGTCACTAGTAATGGTATAGTTTCTAATGATAAATAGGCACTGTTAGGGGCATTGTCCCCATTACTCTTGTTGCCAAGCCGGAAATTACAATTAGTCAGTAACGAACATGCATTTCGCACTTCTTCCTTGTAATGAAGTTATATAGAGTTTTATTTAGTTTATAATAAATTATAATTAATTAAAGTTATCTGATAATAATAAAATTACCAACACAAAAATGTAACAACATTATGTTAATAATTTGCTGAACAACGTGCCAATATTATACTCTCATTGGTAAGCCAATATGACAACAGTGTATAAAAATGTACTACAACACTTTAATAATATTTATCAAAAACATTTTAGAGTCACAAGATAGCCAAGAAGCTCAGTCACAAGATAGCCAAGAAGCTCAGTCACATTATTAGTTTCAAAGATTATTATCGTTTAACACATATGTATACATACATACATTAGGTCATAACAACATCTTTCATATTGTTATACATATGCCAGTAACTAACAGTCAATGTAATTTGTTAGTGAGTTGTTTAGGTTGCATTTAGCCATAATTATTACAAGAAGTTGTTTTGACGTGTTAGAGATACATGCTCATTAAAACTAACACATTAATGGTTTAGTGAGCCTGTGTTAATGAGTTGTTTAAATTGTAAGAAGACATAATAGGTCACAATATGTTATTTTAATGTTGGAGACACATGCTAACGAAAACTAACGTATTAATGTGCCTATAATATGTTAGTGACTTGGTTACAAAATCCAATAAAAACCATAACAAGTTGCTTTAATGTTGAAGGCACATACTTATAATAACTATATTTTATTTAGCATATCCTTGTAATATGTTTATTAAGTGTTTTGGTTACAAGAAACCACAATACATCATTTCAAGTAATTATAGTATATATTGGAGACATATGGTTATAACTAATACATTAGTCAACGAGCCTTGTAAGGTGTTAATGAGTTGTTTAGATCGAAGCCATGATTGATCATATCAAGTTATTTTTAGTGTTAGAGACACAAGGTTAAGATAACTTGCATATTAATGGGTTTAGAGTATTCATATCCTGTTTCTTAAATTTGTGTGAGTGTATTCCTTATATTCAACCCTTAAATTTTTTGAAAGTGATTGTAAGTGAAAGAGAGAGAAAATATAATAACAAAGATATTAGAAGTATTATTTAATTGAAAGGAAAAGAAAAAAGTAGTGATTTTTATTGTAATTAAAAGGATAAAAATAAGGAATGAAATGTGAACGCTCTGTTAGGATTATGTATGAACGAAATACTAACTGATATACGTGTATACCAAATCAAATAGTGCGGAAACCTATTTAATTGGCGATCCAATAAGTGAGAATGAACGTAGAAACAATTGTAGATTGAATCTAAACGTTAAGAATGATTGGTAATCGATCTAGTGCGATCTATGAACTTGGAACAGGTTCTTAGAGGTGTCTGGACGGCTAGGGTACGGTTTAGTACGTAGGTTTTCGAAGTGTTATATTTTTCCACGATTTAAGTGGTATTTATAGGTTAGGTTTTCTCATTCGGGCGACTGAACCATTAGCATGGTTCAGTCGTGCGATTGAGTCATGCGGTTGATCCATTCGCACGACTGAGTGTTCAGTCGTGCGACTGAGTCAATCTCATGTTACAATCATGCGACTGATCCAGTCTCCTGGTTCAGTCGTGCGGCTGGTTCATTAGCATGAAGTTGTTCATGCTTATGTTCCATTAGCATGGGCCATTCGCATGAGACCTTCATTTGATTTAAGTTTGAATATGTTTCACAATCATTATATGACTTAGATCTATTCAAACAACCACAAACCTATATAGTTAGTTCAATAAGCGTTATCACATACTAAGTAATGAAATATTCAACATTATAAGCACAACCACACATTGTATTTCATTAAGTACCCATTCTATTACATATGTGTAAGACAATAAAGACATTTTACATTAAGCTCAGAAACTAGGTACGCATACATGATCTCGTCAGGATTCAGTCTGAACATCTCAGCAAGTTGCTCATCGATAAGGTCGTGGATTATTTCTCCTTCTTCAGGAGTGTAACTCACAGACCTCCTGACTATCCCTTGCAGATCAAGTATCATTATGAGTTGAGAGATGATCTATTGAGGGGAGCAACGTCATACTCATCTTGCTGAGATGTGTGATCTGCTTGATTTAAACGTATAAATATATCATGCGTCAGTAAATAATCAAAGCAGTAAACATCAAATATACGTAGACATTAATTACATAACATTAATCTAAAATTCAATTACAAAGGTTTCAAGTACATAAATATCTAAACATTACTTTTCCCCTGACTAGCCGGCGCGTCAGTAGGAGGGGGGGTAATGAGGCTCCTTGGTCTTGATTCTCTTTGTACGTCTCTCTTGACCTTGAGCTGATGTAGATGCAGCTGTATCTCCTTCTTCATCATCATCACTGTTCTGCCTCTCCCTTGTCTCTTCATTCTCACTAGCCTCATCATTTTCACTATCATCTTTATTATCATCATTATCATCATCATCATCATCATCATCATCATCATCATCATCATCATCATCATCATCATCATCATCATCATCATCTCCTTCTCTTCTCTTATCTTGAGTGCCTCATCTTTGGATCCTTTGAGCCTCAACATGAGCTTCTTGTTCTGAGCCTCTAAGTCCTGTATCCTTTGTACAGAGGATATATGCATCTCTCTAAGCTCTGTGATCTTATGGCTCTGAGCCTCAATCCTCTAGGCTTGGGAGGCATTGAGCTCCAT
Organism: Flaveria trinervia; assembly: GCA_025506515.1. Classification (NCBI taxonomy): domain Eukaryota; kingdom Viridiplantae; phylum Streptophyta; class Magnoliopsida; order Asterales; family Asteraceae; genus Flaveria; species Flaveria trinervia. Next base: position 76,282,130 of record CM046447.1, read on the forward strand.
CAGCTGATTAAGCTGAGTAGCTCTCTGGTCATCCATCACTAACAGCTTCAGTACTAACTGGTTTAGGTTTGCCAGCTGCTCCTCCAACCCAACAGATGGGTAAGAGGATCCAAAAGTAGGTGGGACATGTGATGAGGTCCCGGCTCCATGAGTGGTGGTGGTAGTGATGGATGTAGAGAAGATAGGTGGTGGGATATGTGTGGATGGTGAGGTAGTCATGATAGGTGGAGTGGTGTAGTGGTGGTGGTAGGTGGAGTGGTGGTAGTGGTGGTGGGTGGAATGGTAGTAGTGTGGTGGGTGGAATGGTAGTAGTGGTGGCTGTAGTGGTGCTGGTGATAAAAGTCATCCTCCTCCTCTTAGTCTTTATCCGGTGGGGCTGAGCCATCCGTTTCTTCTTCGAACCCCTTGAGGTGAATGCTCCCCTAGGGATGCTGCTGGGCTGATCGGGTGTATAACTGGGATCGGTAGCAGTCTCCCTAGACTCGCTAGGGCGTCCTCCAGCCTCCCGAATACTTTGGTCGGTGGCAACCACCCTGCTCCCCACAGTACGAGTCAAGGGCTCCTCGTCTGTCTCTTCCTCCTCATCAGGACGAAAGTCCTGATGGAAACCAGCTGCCTCTGTCCCACCTGGGTGGATGCTGGAGATGCTATATTAGCACTGGGGGCCCTCAATTGAGTGGGGCCTGCATCTCCACTATCACCGCTATCATCGTCATCGGAATCATCATCCGGGAGCACAAGTTGCTCAACATCAAAATCGCTGTCCGTGTGGCACGATTTAAGCCTCACTGGCGCCACGTAATCCTCCCGGGCCAGATGCCCGAACAATCTCCTCACAGGGGGCTTAACCTGCTTCCCTTGTAAACCTTCATACGACCCAATGTGGTGTCATCCATCACCTCAAGTACTACAGCGTCCTCCTTTTCCTTAGGCAGCGATAATAGTTTTTGATCTGTGATCATCTGGATGAATCGAGGGTACATGTAGAACCCCTCCTTCCCTTTCCCCTCAATTTTTTCCACCAGATATGCGAAGATCATCTTAGAGAAGCTGAATGGGTGGTTCAGCACCAATGCTGCGTAAGCGTTCTGAATCTGATCTGAGAGCTCATCGAACCCTCCCTTTTGAGAAGCTATGCACTTCAGCAGTACATGGGCGAGGTACTTGAACTGGGGGCACAGGTTGTTCTTGTTGAGCACCCCTGCGTTGATGTCCCTAGAGTACTTAGCTCGCATGAAACATCCTCGAACATTAAGGGGGTGTAATCGAGTGGGACAGTTAGCATCATCCCCGAACTTTAGAACAGTCCGATGATCATCCTCTGTGATCTCAATAGTCTCTCCAAATATTGAGCTCCTGCTGCGATGGGGCTCTGAGGATCTATCTACCACAGCGCTTTCCCAGAAAGCCTATTGGACTGAGCGGTAAGGAGTGCATGGTGTCGAGATAGCACGGAAGATCCTCGATCTCCATAGAAAGGTGATAATGCCAGAGAAGTCTGCAGCATTCCTTGAGGTCAGATCTAGATGAGCACAAATATTATGCTTCGTGCTCATTGGACAACAACTCTTCATCTTTCACACAATGAAAATAAATGTTAGTGTGTGTCAATGTGCGCAAGTTGAATAATTTAACTTGACCTCTTCGGTTCAGTCGTGCGAATGAATTGTGCGGTTGAGATTTGGTTATGCGATTGAGCTTTTTCATACGGCTGAGCATGCGACTGGGGTAAGTCGTATGCTATCCCATGCGATTGAACCAGTTATGCGACTGAGCTCATTCGCATGTGGTAGTCTTGCGACTAAGCCATACGCTCGTATTAGTCGTGCGATTATGGTTCATCCGGTTGCCCATTCGCATCACAGACTGCTGTTTCATTCAACATGAGTTTTTGAGCAAACTTTAATGTTAGACTTCGTAGTTTGGCTCATTAATCTCACAAATGACTGATATAATACCTAACAACCTTAATTTAACAATGTACTTAGTTTAATTAGTTTCTTAGACAAACTAAGTTTCGGTTCTTGTTAGGGTTAAAATCGGTCGTGTTAGGGCCTGAATCAATGGATAGATGGGTGAATCACACCACACATTACATGTATAACAACTTGAAATTGTCAGAATGAAATAATAAGTGTGTAATAATAGTCAAACGAAAATTTGGCAGAGTATAGGTAAGTCGTGTGATTTGGGGGCGATTTGAGAGTGATGATTGACTGCGACCGACTCCCCCCTCTATTTATACTAGGGTTTACTTCAGTCGTACGACTGAGCCCAGTCGCATATTTGATTCGTGCGATTGAAGATCAGTCGTGTGATTGGCACAGTCGGTTACCTTCAGTCGTGCGACTGGAGATCAGTCGTGTGACTGTGTCATTCGATCACTCTCATCCATGCGATTGGTTCATTTTGTGATCCAATCGTGTGATTTTATTCATGCTTATGGTCCAATCACATGTATGTCCCATACGTGTGGGAAAATCGTGCGATTAGGCTCATTCATATCCTCCAATCGTAGACTGGTCCATACTCATGATCCAGTCGTGCGAATGGATCATACTCATGATTTTGACTTTATGACCATTCCACACTTTTATCTTTTGATTAAACATTATGAGCATTCGATCATCTCAGACATGATCATTTTAATTTTGGAAACCTTTTGATCACCTCAGACGTCATCCTTTTAAAATAATTTGTTACCTCAGACGTGACTCATTTACATTTGAAAGCATGTGTAGTTACCTCAGATGTGACCCTTTCAAGTGATTAAATTCCAGATTGAATTTCACGCCATAGTCCGACAGATACAACTAAACTGACTCAAACAAATTAAACAAAATAAAATTTAACTAATAGAACTAAAATGTTTTTGTGTTTTGTGTGGAGTGAAAATCCTAAGATAGAAATCTACCAGATTTATTCCATTGAACAGGCAGCCTCAAGTTATTTTGACCATAAGTGAAACGATTCATTATGGAATCATACAAGTAATCAAATCATTCAGGACGTGTTTCCAAATTCAGTTGATGCTAGATTCTTGTTTTCATCGAGGGTCATTTAGCAATTTTAGGAAATCATACTGGTACTACGAGGTGCATACGTTGATTTGGATTTTCAAGAATTGCAGCCACACTGATTGTCAGTATAATTGTCCACTTAAATCCATACACAGACTTTGGACACAGATTGGTGATAAAATGGGTTATATTATTTCAACCAACATTTGTGGATCCCACGCTTATATGGTAATCAACATTCCTTAGGAGATTTTTGAGCTGTCTACAGGTATTTTGACAAGAAGAGACTATTCTTAGAGCTTTCAAAGAGAAGCCAAGCCTCAGGTCAGTGCCACCGCACAACAGAGAGGCGGCAAACAACAATGAACTATATAATATCTAGGTTATGCTTATCCTTAGGTCAGTGCCATCGCACAGTAGAGAGGCACACAACCTATCTTCTTGTTAGAGCATAAAATTTTCTTTTGCAAAAAACGCACCAACAACATAGGTTATCAGCTTGATTGCGTTTATATTTCAATTTTTTCATGCTTTGCTCTTTTAGTGGTCATCCGCATACATTTGTGGCATTTATTTGCTCATCACCCCTTATTGGAAATAACTGATTGTGTTAACCAGTGATAAGATGGGAACCCACAGTCTGTTGAATAGTTTAGTTTAAATTTAACTCACCAATGAGGTCTAATCATCTATTATGTTGAATCTACTGACACATCATGTAGTGGTTTAACAACCTCTAGATCTACTTTCTTTGCATTACCTTAGTAGTAGCCAATGTACTATCGTTTTTCCTTTTATATTGTCTAGACATCTTAGACTTATACTTTGAACGTTGCATCTAATTCAATTTTATATTTTAAAGTCCCAAATGTTTTGTTCCTGTGTACTATCATTTTCCACAATCATTGAATCGGTTTCACAGAGCTGATCTCATTTCTATCAGCTAGCTCGTCCTCCTCCCTCCTTTTTTTAATTACTGACTTAACCTATTAACCTATTCTCCCCCTAAAATTCTAAAACCATAATAGAATTGCGTTTTTAGGATTTTAATAGGCGAAGAAATATCAGCAATAAAATTAATTAAATTTACAAAATTAAAATTAAAGAAAATAAAAGAAAATTTGACTTTACGCATCGGACTAAGCATGGTCATTTTCTTAAATGACCTCACTTATCTTTTTAACGCCATTGACCTCTAACAGGTATAGAAACTGTGGTTTATCAAAAGCTTTTATATAGAGGTCGGCGCGCTGAAAATCCGTATTTATTTTAACAACATCGATTAGATTCTTTTCAAGCAATCACGTATAAAGTGATATTTTATGCCGATGTGTTTGGTCTTAGGATGTTGGACATGATTTTTAGTAACGGCTATTGCAGTAGAATTATCAACAAAAATAGGGGTGTTAGAAAATTGCAAACCGTAGTCCCGCATCTGTTGTTGAATCCAGATGATTTGAGAACAACAGCTTGCCGCAACAACATATTCAGCTTCACAAGTTGACAACACAACTGATGTCTGCTTCTTACACTGCCACGTGAATAATCTTCTCCTAAAGAATTGACAACCTGCTGATGTAGATTTGTAATTCATCTTGCAGCCGCCATAATCCAAATCGCTGTACGCGGTAAGCTCAAAGTCATCGTCATGAGGGTATCATAACCCAAGTGTGGGTGTACCCGTCAGATAACGAAATATCCTCTTGACCCTAATAAGATGGTTTACTTTTGGCTTTGCTTGATATCTTGAACAAAGACATGTTGCATACATAATATTAGGTCTTGAGGCAGTGAGGTACATGAGGGATCCAATCATTCCTCGGTAGATGGTGGCATCAACCAGATCACCATTTTCGTCGGGTGCGACATCATGATTTGTAGCAAGTGGAGTCCCAGCTGCGGAAGCATTCTCCATATCAAATCAACTGAGAATATCCCCGACATACTTGGTCTGATGTAGGAATATCCCCTTTGGTGTTTGATCCACCTATAACCCAAGAAAGAACTTCATCTCTCCCATGGCACTCATCTCAAATTCTGCCTTCATCACTGCTTCAAAATTTTTAAATAATTTTCGTTCTTGGAACCGAAGATTATGTCATCAACATAAATCTGAACAAGCAGCAGATCACCATCTTTTTCTTTGATGAACAGTGTACAATCAATTACTCCTCTACGAAATCTGTGTTTCATAAGGTGAGTTGAGAGTTTTTCATACCATGCTCTCGGGGCTTGATGAAGCCCATAGAGAGCCTTATCTAGTTTGTAATCTCTGTCCCGATGATATGGATCCTCAAATACCTCGGGTAGACTTACATACATTATTTCTTGGATTTCACCATGAAGAAATGCACTCTTTACATCTAATTGATAGACTTTAATCTTCATGTACGAGGCATAGGCTAGGAAGATACGGATTGCTTCCATTCTTGCCATAGGTGCAAATACTTCATTGTAATCAATTCCCTCGACTTGTCAAAATCCTTGAACTACAAGCCGAGCCTTGTTCCTGATGATGACACCTTGGTCATCTTTCTTACATTTCAAGACCCATTTGGTGCTAGTGACCTTAGCATATTTAGGTCTATCTACTAGTGTCCATACACCTAACTTCTTGAACTGAAGAAGTTCTTCTTGCATGGCAGTTACCCATGCCTCATCATTTAGGGCTTCACTAACGTATTTTGGCTCGAACTGAGACACAAAACAACGATAAACACCATCATGAAGGTACCCTTTCTCTATTACCGAGGCATAATCAGCTAAATACAACTGATTTCTATTCTGAACTCCTGATCTGACATCCCCAATGACATTTTCTAGAGGATGATTGACGTTTAGGCATGATCCAGGAGTGGTGGGAACAGTTACCTCAGACTCAAGATTATGAACATTTGGTTCAGTATCTGAGGTAGTAGGAGTGTGAGGTTCCGAAGACTCAGAGGCATCAATGTCAGACGCTTGTGGACTTGCAGCAGGAGGAAACTGTTGCTCCTGAGTGTCCCGATCATTCTCCACGGCTTCATCATCAGAGAAAGAGTCACTTACCTCGAGTGCTCCCCCTAAGTTGGTAGATGAATCACCTTGTGAGCCAGATGATGTAGATTCTTGAGATGGTGTGTTTAGAACCTCATACATCATCTTTGCTACTAACTCATCATCAGACATGGAGAGAGGGATGTTAAAGGACTTGAAGAATCCATCATAGTCAAAAAAGAAAGCGGGTCCTTTTCTAGCAGGAGGGTTGGTGTATCTCTGAACATCGACATTACACCACACCTCTACTTGACCCATTGAGTTATTGTAAACTCTTTTATTTGGTATGTTGTATCCTAGAAAGATTCCCACTTTAGCCTTCTCGCTAAACTTCCCATCCTGAGTTTTCTTTAGCAATGTGCATGGTGCTCCAAACGGTTCGAGATACTCCAGATTTGGTTTACGTCGTTGAAGTATGTTAGGATCAGTGATCTAAGTTTGATTAATTAGAGAGTATTGCAGCGGAATTCGAACAACGAATTAAAAAATTTACAAGAACACAATTGATATCCAATGTAATAGTAAATGGTTATAGAAAAAGAGAACTCTGCAAAAGAGATATTCATTCATATGCTTTCGTGGTGGCTCAATGTCACACATTACAATTAGGTCAACATTCCTTATATAGGATATGTGACGTCTGCTGATGTCACTTGATAGTGACATCTAACAGAATTATTCAACTACTAAAACTATGCAAACTACTGAGAAAGTTCTCAACTACTGATTACATCTCAGAGAATGCTAAGTACAAGAAACATAAAACTACTGAAACTAACTACTGAAACTATAACTACTGAAAAGTAAATTACAAGTACTGAAAGGAAACCATCACAACTACTGAAGTTGATAACTTCAGCTGTTGTGACAACTACTGATCATTTTGGTCTTCAGTCTTTGTTCTTCAGACTTTGTTCTTCAGACTTTTACTTTCAGACTTTGTCTTCAGCTGATAGCTTCAGACTTTGTCTTTAGTTCTTTACTTTCAGACTTTGTCTTCAGTAGTAGTCTTCAGTTCTTGTCTTTAGACTTTGTCTTCAGACCTTGTAATCAGCTGATGTCTTCAGCTGTTGTGATCTTCTTCAGCAGTTGTAATGTCTGTGGGACTTAGAGGTTTTTCTGATCAGGCTCATTGATTCTTTTGGTCCAACAAACTCCCCCTGAACCAATACAGCCAAAACCTCTAAACTTATTGATGATCCCACTTATTCTTGGAAGAAACACCCTCTTGATCAGCTTCAGAGGTAATCAGTTAAGCACAGGCCGGAAAAGGTTTCGAATCTTTTGATTGGCTAAGTATGGAAGGGAACTCTGTCTTGGGAAACTGGACACAGAGTCTTGTCCCAACCATGAATCCTAATTCCCATTAATGAGTCTATAAGACTCACTAGCATAGGCCTCAAGGAGAACAACTTGTTCCTCCTTGGTGAGTTCTTCTGCTTCTCCCTCGAAGAAGAACTCTGGGCCATAATACTCAGACAGGTATCTCAGTGTCTTTCCATTTTTCAACTCCACAGTTGTTATCTCTCTATAAGCAAATTCATCAGGGTGAGAGCCTTCAAGCAACAACTGGAGTTCACTCTTCTGAAGATCTTCAAGTCTTTTGTATAACAACCCCTTCTTGATCATTTTGTTCTCAAGAATAGATTGAGGGGTTGTCTTGGATTTGTGAGCTCTCTTGAATTCTTCAATGATTTCCCAGGGTGAGACTACGATGGCCAATGTAATTACAGCATTCAAGGTCTTCTTCACTTGGCCATGATATCTACTTGGTATATTCTTCTTATGAATTCTAGAACTTACCCTGGGGTCTGGCCAGATCCGTACTCTTTATTTTTGATGTTGAAAAGTATGTCTAAGAGTGTACAGCCTCAGAGCTTGTTTCTTCATTTCTTGAATGGATGAGGACTAGGGAAATCCTTATCAACCATCTTGAGAAACTTCTCATCGTGCCGTTTCTGCTATTCTGCTTCTTCAATCTTTACCTTCACCATCTGCATTTGCAAGTCAGGAGTAATCACTTGTTGACTTATGTGCTCAGGTGATTTGAGTTTGAGAACAACAGAGATTGGCAGACTATCATCATCATCATCCTCTTCTTCATCTTCTTCTACCCTCAACACCCTTCTCCTCCTTCTGGGTGCATCACTGGGTAAGGTTTGAGGTGGTTTTTGGGGTAAAGGGATTGGTTTTGTGGGTTGAGTTATGGGTGGCTTAGGTTTAGGGATAGATTTGGGAGATTTTAGAGATAAGGGTTGTGTTTGAGTGGGAGTGTGAGAAGACTGACTTAGCATTTTGGTGGTGAGTTTGACTTTGGAGAGCTTTGCCATTTCAGTTCTCTTCCCTGCACCTGCTTCATCCAGTGCTTCAATTATCAACCCCTTATTATAGCCTCTAGCAGAGCAGATCTTCTTGGTTATCTCCAGGATACTGTCTCTGGACCAGGCCTTTATCTCTATCAATGATCTTCCAAGGTATTTGGCAATGAATCTGATCATTATCTCTAATCTTTCCCTTTCCAATACACTATAACCGCCCATCTAGCTTGAATCTCTTCTATTTCCAGCCTTCTGATCTCAATGTCTAGTGTGGCTGTGTCATGACCTTATCGAAAGAGCTGATCTATAATTTTATCCATGGATCTGCTGTGAGCTTCATCAGCATCTTTGATAAGATCTTCTAAGGATTTATATTCATCAGCTTTTGACTCAGCACTTTTCTTTCTTTTATATGTGATCAGCTATTCTGAGATCAGTTCTTTCTCCACCTCATTCTCTTTTGCAGGTTCTTTCTCATCATCAACTCTTTTTCTTTTCTTTTCTTTCACCTTAGACTTGGAAGTCTCCCCCTTTTTGGTTGCATGGGATCAGGGGCTTGAAAGGCAGAAAGAGATTTGTGAACAACATCATCAATGAGGGTTTGTAGATTTAAGGATATCCTCTCATCAATGGCTTTATGTACTATGTCAGTGATGATGGGAGTGATGAGAGGTAAGGAGTTTTGAAAGATAGCAACCATCTGCTCAGAGGGGTTCTGTCCCTGAGAGGTGGTGCCAAAAGTAGTGGCCGGTGGCTCAGTTACGTGTGTAGGCTCAGTGTTTGGGGAACCTTCAATGGAAGGTGCCATCTGTGGGGTTTGTGAGGTAGATAGACTTTGATCCTGAGACATTTTGGCTAACAACTCTTTGAGTCTGCTCACCTCAGTCTCAAGGATGGTATTATGGGCTAATACATCATAGAAAAAGCCCAGGTCATCATCAGTTTGTGCTGAATCACCTGACCTCCTGATGGAATCAGGATGTACATGCTCTAAGTGTAGATCAGTAGAAGCATGTGCCCCTTGTTCTTGGTACTGGGGCTTCCTGCCTCAGGACTGTGTCCTTCATTGGCAGTTGCCTCTGGTAAGGTCTTATGGATGTTACCAACTGCATCCTGATCATTTGCTGAATCAGTAGAAGTGGCAGCCTTACCAGATGTTCTATTCTCCGCTTCTACACTTGGAGAGTGAACATTGTAACCCCTATGCTGTGGGTTATCAGAAGCATTTTGGTCCTCCCCCTTAATAGTTGAGGTATTCCCAGTGGTAAGTGGTTTCTGGGGAGGGGGTGAGGAATGCAACTGACTCAGCACTTTAGCAACTATCAGTGTTGGGCTTTGAGGGGCTGCATGTGGAGATTGGTCTGAAGCAGATTGCACCCGGGGTAAGAGGTGCTCTTCAATGGTAACCCTCTCAATTGAGATAGGTTCCAGAAATGTGGGATCCCCAATTGTGGTTGCAACAGGATCTTGTTGAGAGGATACCTGTGCGCTTCAGCAGGTTGAGTCTTGGACATAACTGGGGGGTTATAACCATATGTATTTCCTGTGTTTTTGGTATAGGGGCATCCTCAGGGGACTCATCTCCCTGAGTAGCCTTTTGGCTTTTTGGATTTGGGTTTGGTGGGACTTGGATCTGGAAGTGGAGGCTGTGAGTTCCCTCTGCTTGGTTTTAGCATCCGGGCAGCCCCTTTAAGAGTAGGGTCTGAGTTATGTCGGGAGTATACCCCAGCTAAAACAGCTGGAGCAGGGACTCCAAGACCAACAAGGCCATCAGATTGTAATTGATCAAAATTATGGCCATCAGAAACCTGGGATAAAGTATCCATCTGTTTGCCATAGGTTTGAGCCAGATCCTTTAGTTCCATGAACACTATCTCAGAAAAATTTAGATTTTGGCATTCAGGATAGAGAACAATACCTGTTGCCATCGGAAGACATCTGATCCCAAGAAGATGTCCTTGGTGCAAGGCAGACATTCACCATATGAAAGATAAGTCGTTCAGCATCATGGAAGTGCTTTTTAGTATGGTTGTAGCACTTAAGTCGCCTTCATACCGTTATGGATAAAGACATATTAGTGGTGCCTTTCGGGTATTCTTTAGGATAGGTGCCATCATGCAAATTTAGGTTTTATGAATGATGTCGGGGTGATGAGCACCTGTTTCTGGTTCACCAACGACTGGAGAGTGATTTGTCTATCATTCTCACCAGTTATTACAAAGACGTTGGTCCAGAACTGGGATAAGGAGTCAGGATATATGGTAGGATTCAGAAGAAAGGCTGTTCTGTATGGGGAATCCACCATAAGATCGAAGCAGTGTCAAACTTGTTCCAGAAGGCCGATTTCGAAAGGTAGGCAACATAGTTGTGTCGGGGTTTGAGTTTCATGGTCGCCATTGTTGAGAGAGAAAGGTTTGAAAACGGCTAATGAAACGTTTTTCTATAAGTGCAGGTATTTATAGGTTAAGAAAAGGCTGAAAAGAAAGAAAAAAGTGTTGGTTGGCATCAGTTGTTATGAAAACAACTGAAGACATGGTTTTAACTATCAGATGTTTGAAAACAACTGAAGACTTGGTTTTAGTCATCAGTAGTTGTGAAACTTCTGAAAACCTTGGTTTTGTCTTTAGCTGTTGTAAACAACTGAGGACTTGGTATTAGTCATCAGTAGTTGTGAAACTACTGAAGACATGGTTTTGTCATCAGCTGTTTAGAGTGAAACAACAGTTTGTGGAAACGACTGAAGTGAAAATTCTCATCAGTGGTTTTCGTCAATTCTTAGCTTTTCAGCTGTTTCATACTGTCCAACACTTACTCATCAGACTTTTTAGCTGATTTCAGTTGTTTCATAGGACATCAGTACTTATCTGTTTTTACTGACATAGGAGTTATAACTACATCAGTAGTTGTAACTGCATCAGTTTTTTTGACAAAATTAGTACATATTTGTGACATGTTTACTAATGATCATCAGTACTTGTTTACTGAGATCATCAGTAGTTATCACTATTCTAGCTGCAGCATACCAAGCCTTAACACAAGGTTTTGGAAAGTTGAACTATCCAAAGGCTTAGTAAATATATCTGCAAGCTCATTAGCACTAGGCACAAACTTTGGATCAATCAGACATTTTCAAAACAATCCCTAATAAAATGGTGTCTGATCTCTATATGTTTGGTCCTAGAGTGCTGGACTGGATTCTTGACAATGCACAGAGCTGAAGCACTATCCATTAATAATGGAGTCTTAGTCTCTGTAATGCCATAATCCAATAATTGGTTTTGAAGCCAGAGTACCTGAGATGTACAACTTGCGGCAACAATGTACTCTGCTTCAGCAGTGGATGTAGCAACAGATGTTTGTTTCTTACTTTGCCAAGAAATCAAACAGTTGCCTAGGAATTGACATCCACCAGAAGTTGACTTTCTGGTTAACTTACACCCTGCATAGTCACTATCAGAAAAAGCAACTATTTTCATGAGTGTCCAGTGAATACCAAATACCTAGAGATTGTGTACCTTGCAGATATCTAAAGATCCTCTTGACTGCAATCAAATGAGACTCTTTAGGAGCAGCCTGAAATCTAGCACAAACGCAAGTTGCAAACAGATATCTGGTCTAGAAGCTGTTAAGTACATCAAGGACCCAATCATACATCTGTAAAGTGTTTCATCACACAGCTTTACCTTTCTGATCTGCATCCAGTTGTGTGTGTTGCACATGGGAGTAGAACAAGGCTTACAATTTTGTAAATCAAACTTATTCAAAAGAACTTTTGTATATTTAGATGATGAATGAAAGTCCATCAGCCTTTTGTTTGATTTGCAGTCCTAGAAAGAACTGTAATTCTCCCATTGCACTCATTTCAAACTTCTTATGCATTAAATTGGTAAAGTCATCACACAACTGGGATCAAGGACGCAAAAATAATATCATCAACATAAATTTGAACAAGTAGCTTATGCTGATCCACTTTCTTTATAATAAAGTTTTATCTATGGAGCCTCTAGTGAAATCATTTTTAGAAGAAAATTTGAAAGTGTTTCATACCAGGCTCTAGGAGCTTGCTTCAACCCATAAGAGCCTTATCAAGTTGATACACCCAATCAGGATGTTTATTGTCCTCAAAACCTGGTGGTTGACACACATAAACCTCTTCTTTTATTTTACCATATAAAAATGCACTTTTGACATCCATTTGAAAAACTTTAAGATTGTGGAATGCAGCATAGGCTAAGAACAATCTAATTGCCTCTAGTTTGGCTACAGGGGCAAGGTTTCATCATAATCAATACCTTCTTCTTGTGAAAACCCTTGTACAACCAGTCTAGCCTTGTTCTTGACAATAAGCCCATTTTCATCAGTTTTATTCCTAAACACCCATTTAGTGCCTATTGCACACTTACCTGGGGGTAGAGGACCAGTTCCCACACTTGCTGCTTTTTGAACTGAAGTAGCTCAAGCTGCATGGCTTCAACCCATCCATTGTCTCTCAAAGCAACATGATAGTTTTTTGGCTCTAGCTGACTGATGAAGAAAGCATAGAAGTAGAAGTTAGACAATTGACTTCTGGTTGAGACACCAGCATTGATATCACCAATGATTTGAGACATGGGGTGATTCTTCAGCTCTTGGTATACTATAAGATCAGTGCAAGTGTTTGTAGCCGGTTCAGCAGCAGCAGATGGTGGTCCAGACTCTTGAAACCAAGTATTAGATGGCAAGTCAAATGATGTAAAGGAGTCAGAATCTCATCAGCATTTGTTGTGGATGGAGCTACAGAAGCTACAGGAACATCAAGTTTAGCAGACTTAGGCAGTTGGTCACTAAACTTGAAAAGGTGAGTATTGATATCATCATCATCTTCAGTACCACCAGGTGGAAGACTTGCTGCAGAAGATGATTTATCCACATGATTTGCAATAGCTGGAGATTGATAAGGAACATATTGTAGTATGTCCAGATCAAACAACTCCATAGGGTTTTGTGGAATTTTATCCTTAGGAGATTCATTGAATTTCACATGCAAGGTTTCTTCAACTAACTTTGTTCTGCAGTTGAAGACTCTGTTAGCCTTGCATGTGGATGAATAACCTACAAAATACCCTGCATCCACCTTAGGATCAAATTTGTGGAGTTGATCCTTTGTGTTGAGAATGAAACAAGGACATCCAAAGGCTATGAAGAATGAAATTAGAGGAGCCAATTGATGTAGAAGTTCATATGGAGTCTTCATCAACCTCTGATTTACTAACACTCTATTCTGCACATAGCAAGCTGTGTTAACAGCTTCAGCCCAAAAGGTCAATGGTAAACCAGAGTCAGCCAACATAGACCTTGCAGCTTCAATTAGGGTCCTGTTCTTTCTCTCCACTACTCCATTTTGTTCTAGAGTCCTTGGGATGCTAAACTGCCTCTTGATTCCTTTTGATAGATAAAAATCATCAAGTGTATGGTTTCTGAATTCAGTTCCATTATCACTCCTTATACACTTGACTGATAGGGAATACTGCTTCTTAACATACAGCACAAAGTTTATAATCGTCTGAGCAACTCATCCTTTGAATGCAAAGAAAGTCCATACAAATCTGGAGTAATCATCCACAATTACCTGACAATATTTCTTCTTTGCCATGCTCATCACTCTCACAGGACCAAATAGATCCATGTGCAGTAACTGCAAGAGGCAGTGGACTTAGGTTCTTCAATAGGAGGGAATGACTTTGCTGTTTTCCTTTCAAACAAGCAGCAGGTTTCATCACAGTGGAACTCCTTTATTGGTAGACCTCTCACTAAACTATTGTGGATCAACTGATTCATGTTTTTGAGATTAACATGACCCAGCCTTCTATGCCACAGTTTAGATTCCTGAGGAGAGGCTTTGGAGAACAGGCAAGGATGACCCTTCAAATCAATCTTCTTTGACAAATCCAAGGCATACACTCTTCCAATCCTGTTGGCCTTCAGGAGAGTATGTTCATCCAATACCTTGTTAATCAGCCTCAGAACTTGGGAAGACAGAATCCTGCAGTTCTGGCTTGTTAAAGGTGCAACATGCCCTTTATCACACATCTGACTGACACTCAGCAGATTATACTTGAGATTCTCCACATGATTAACATCATCAAACCTGATTTGTCCATTAGACACATATCCTTTCCCGATGATGTAACCCTTGGCATCATTACCAAATGAAACAAATCCCTTATTTCCTTGAGAGTAGTCATTAAGAAGAGAACTGCTCCCAGTCATATGCATAGATCCTCCACTGTCTACATACCAGACGCTCCTTTGGCATGCTGAAGAACCCTGCATTCATCATAAAGAACTAGTTAGGTTTTGAGACCCAAACCTTTTTGGTTTTGGTCTGTTTTCATCAACAAATTAACCATAACTTGTTTCTTATGATTAACAGCTGATGAAGAAGGAGATGGTGCTGAAATGGATTCCTTGGATTGGGCTTGGAATGCCTTTTCAGTGGTTTGATCACAGGTGCATCTAGTTGGTTAATCTCCCCCAACAAATGTTGAACCATCATAACAAGTTGTGTTTGATTTGTAGCTAAAGCTTTCAGTTCTTGTGACATATTAGTACTTGTGTTTGATGAGTTCCTGTGACCCACCATTTCCTCCTTAAAATTCACAGACTTAGTCTGATGTTTATCATGAGAAACACTATCAGCTATTTTATGATAAACCCTATCCTTCTTTTTGGATTTTGTTGAAGGCTTAGGTTTATCACATTGGGATGACTGTGGTACAAACTTAGTCTCAAACTCATTTTTCATTTCATCCATCTGGATTTTAATGAGCTTATCTCTGTTGAGTTTGGAACCCTTTCTGTACCAACATTCATCAGAAAGATGATTGAATTTACCACATATTTCACATGGCTTATTCTTCATCTTGAATTGATCAACTACTGATGTGGAAACTACTGAAGGTGTGCTTTTCAGTACTTTCCTCCTTTCAGTACTTTTGTTAGTACTGAAGGATCTGTAACAACTGAAGACTTGTTCTTCAGTTGTTCTCTATCAGCAGTTGTAATCCTTTTATTTCAGCTGATTTGAAATGCTTTTCAGATGTTGTGACTTGCCCTTCAGTACTTGAGGTACTTTGAGGGACAACATCTGAAGTACTCAGCTTTATGTGCTTATCAGTAGTTAACCATCAGCCAATGATTTGCTGAGGTATCAACACTGATTTCATCTTGTGATTTTGGGTGATCACTTGAGGATGATGCACATGATGATGTGGTTTGGAAATTACTTTCACCTTCAGTTTTACTATTGGTTTTGAAGTAAAATCTGTAGGTGGTGCAATGTGGTTGTAACCTATTCCAAACTTCACATTCGAAGCAGATTGCTTGCTGAGCAGCATTTCAAATCCCTTGCAGGATGATACCCAGCGGTCACACTCAACTTGGGTAACTGCAAGTTTTTCTTTGAGATCTCTATGGTTCTCAAGAATGACCTCTAGCTTAGCCTTTTCATCATTTAATTGGCATTTAAGCTTATAAATCTCATCATCTTTATCCTTAAGGACAGACTCATATTCAGCTTTCTCTTGGAAAGGTTTGCTCAAGCTCTAGATTTTGATTTATTAAAGCTACATTTGCCTCTCTAATAGAGATAAATGCAGCTATGCAAGATTAAGAACATAGCTTGGCCTTAGCCTCAGAGGATACCTGGGTTACCTGTGATGAAGATGCATTGGAGCATGAACTATTAGTAGATTCCAGGGCCAGAGAGCTAGATTCCCAAAAGGATGTTCACCACCATGTTGACCATCACCAGCAAATAATTGCTCATTACCAGAGAGATCATCTAGTAAACTGCTCCAGTCAATAATACCAGGGTGAAGAAGCTGTGATGAGGTTGTGATTGAGATGATTAAGATGGTAGAGGCTCAGGTAGGGCTTGAAGTTGTTGTGCATTAGGAACTTGAACCGGATTTGGGTGTGGCATGTATAGCAGGGATATGGATATGACATTGGACCCTGAGGGACAAAATATGCAGAAGATATAGGTTGTGAATGATGACCGGAACTAGCAGGATGTTGCCCTCTGTTTCGTGGACTATTGCTTGGAAAAGTCACAAAGGGTGCAGAGGAGTTAGATCCAGATGATCTACACTCTCTTGCAAAGTGTCCAAGCTTGTGGCATTTGTGAAACCTCAACTTACTCTTGTCGAAACCAACTTTGGTTTTGCCAGAGAGTCCTGGAAATTTCCTACCAGTTCTCTTGTAGAACTTTTGAGATCTGATATTAATCAAGGCCATTTGGCTCAGAATATCCATCTCTTCTAAGTCATCATCAGCAATACTCTTTAAATCATCCATAATGAAACACAAATTGTCACTATTACAGCCTGACTGACTGTCAACACTAACAAATGCATGATCTGAACCGTTTGAGGAGAAATCTATATGCTCGTCATAATTGCTTTCTGATGCAGCATATTCTGACTCATGACCAACCAAGACAGTGTTCCCTAGTACAAAGTCATCAGTGAGCTTTCCTGATGATGCCAGTTTCCTTTTCTGCTCTATCTCTCTTTCAAATGTAAGCAGTTTCCCATGGAGTTGGGTGAGAGATAGACTATCCAGATTTGCACTGGAGCGTAGGACAATGGTATATGTGTCCCATCTCTCAGGCAGTGATCTGAGGAATCTGTTATTCATCTTACTATTAGTGTATTCATGTTTGACCATTTTCAGCTCAGAGATCAAACAGGAAAAACGCTCAAACTGTTGAGTTAGTGACTCACCCTTCCTATGAGAGAATGTCTCATATTGTTGGGCAAGGATTTCTCTGTTGTTTGCTAAGACCTCATCTGTTCCACCAAATTGTCCCTTCAATGCATTCCAGAGGTCATGAGCAGTTTCATGATGCATAAGCCCAGAATAGATTTCATTTGGCAGTGCCATGGCCAGAATTCCATGCGCTTTAGCATCAATCTCAAACAGTTTTCGATCCTCATTGAGTATTGTTCCTTCTTCTTCGGAACCATTTCCGGATTGTTCACCATAGGCTTGTGTGGACCATGTACCACAGATGTCCAACAACCTGAAATGTTAACAGACAGGTGATGAAGCGTTCTTCATTGCCATATGTTATACTCAGTCCTAACTAGCTCTGATACCATTTGTTAGGATCAGTGATCTAAGTTTGATTAATTAGAGAGTATTGCAGTGGAATTCGAACAACGAATTAAACAATTTACAAGAACACAAATGATATTCAATGTAACAGTAAGTGGTTATAGAAAAAGAGAATTCTACAAAAGAGATATTTCATTCATATGCTTTCGTGGTGGCTCAATGTCACACATTACAATTAGGTCAACATTCCTTATATAGGATATGTGACGTCTGCTGATGTCACTTGATAGTGACATCTAACAGAATTATTCAAACTACTGAAACTATGTAAACTACTGAGAAAGTTCTCAACTACTGATTACATCTCAGAGAATGCTAAGTACAAGAAACATAAAACTACTGAAACTAAACTACTGAAACTATAACTACTGAAAAGTAAATTACAAGTACTGAAAGGAAACCATCACAACTACTGAAGTTGATAACTTCAGCTGTTGTGACAACTACTGATCACTTTGGTCTTTAGTCTTGGTCTTCAGACTTTGTTCTTCAGACTTTTACTTTCAGACTTTGTCTTCAGCTGATAGCTTCAGACTTTGTCTTCAGTTCTTTACTTTTAGACTTTGTCTTCAGTAGTAGTCTTCAGTTCTTGTCTTTAGACCTTGTAATCAGCTGATGTCTTCAGCTATTGTGATCTTTTTCAGCAGTTGTAATGTCTGTGGGACTTAGAGGTTTTTCTGATCAGGCTCATTGGTTCTTTTGGTCCAACAAAATAACTCGTAACACATCTTGCCATGACGTTTTACTACCAGAACTCGATTTAGCGTGTAACACGCATTAGCTACCACCTCATTCCAAAATTGGATAGGCTGTTTCAAGTCTGCTAGCATTGTGCGTGCTGTCTCTATTAAGCTGCGGTTCTTTCTCTCAGCAACCCCCTTCATCTGAGCAGTGTAGGCGGAAGTGAACTGATGGACAATTCCCTTTTCTTTGCAGAAAGCCTTAATCCATTGGTTTTTGAACTCGGTTCCGTTGTCTGAGCATACTTGTCTTACCTTCAGCTTGTAGAGAGACTCCAGTGTAGTTACTAATTTTTTGAATGACTCAAATGTCTCTGATTTTGATTTCAAAAACATCACCCAAGAGAATCTTGATTAGTCATCTGTAACTACATAGCAGTACAAGTCGCTTGCGATGCTTCTTGTACTAACTGGACCAAACAAATCCATGTGAAGAAGCTCAAGAGGCAGTTCTATAGAGTTAACTTTCTTTGCCTTATGAGACTTCTTTGTCTGTTTTCCTTTCTTGCAGGTGACATAAAAATCCGGGAGTTGAAAGTTCTTGACATTGACTCCTAGCACGAGATCATTCTGGATCAAGTGGTTCATCTTCCTTGGATTGATATGCCCTATTCTCCTATGCTAGGAGATTGAATCCTTCTTGGTAGCTTTTGACAGAAAGCACTGTACTTGATGATATGTTGTTGAGGCCTTTGATAGATCCAAGACATAAAGGTCATTATATCTTGAGATAGACATTAAGACTTGGTCCTCCGGGATCACATAGTCCTTTTTCAGGACGTAGCACTTTTTATTATCAAAAACTACTTTAATCCTTTTTCACATATTTGGGACACAGAAAGTAAATTGTTTTGAAGCTGTTGAACGTAGTTTACCTTATCAAACTTTACTTTCTCGTTCCCTGCCTCCCCTTGAGCTGTGATGTACCCTCCTTTGTTTCCAGCAAAAGAAACATGACCTCCTTTGATTTGTTTGACGTTTTATAGGAGTGCCCGGTTTCCTGTCATGTGCCGTGATGCTCTGCTATCTACAATCCAAGTGTTTGTTTCAGCACTATAGCGAACACCCTGCACAATCAATTGAAAACATTAGTTAAGGTGAGGGACCCAAGCCTTAACCGGCTTGGGTGTCCCAAAGGCATCACACATCATAAACTCTAGTCATTGTCCATTAGAGGGTGAGGGAAGATCAACTGTCTTATTGTTCTCATTACCAGACAAAGACTTTTCTTTCCATAAGCCTTGTGTAAGGCATGTTTGTGATAAACAGACGACTGGTTGATAGGTTGAACTTTAGTTCACTTACTTTTTTTGGTGGATTCATGGATCTTCTTTTGGAAGAGCTTACTTTAGTGTCGTAAAGTTCAACCTTCTTCTTTGGCGTCTGATAATAAGACAATAAGACGCAATGTGTCCATACTTTCCACAGTTGTAGCATGATCTGCTTTCAACTTTATGATTTAACTATTTCTGTGGAGAAGTATGTGGCTCACGTGTGACATTGGTTTGTCTGGATTTTGGTATTTTTTGCTTAGATTTTTTATCTGGTTTTAACAAAATTAATTTTTTGAACATTTTTAACATCTTTACCTTTTTGTTTCTTTGGACTTAGACATGCAGCACATGGGTGGTTAATTTGTTTGGTCTTTTTGGGTTCAGAATTAGACTTGGTTGACCCAGATTTAACTTTAACCTTTTCAAATTGTTCGTCAAATTAACACAAGACATTTTACCTTTTGATTTTGAAGTGGTATCCTTTTGTTTAGTGACAGATTCATTTGGTTTACATTCGGAATCTGGATCACTTACAAGAGGAGTGGACACCACATGATCTTTGATTGGGTTATTATTTATTGGTTTAATTTTTGCATTCATCAAGGTCTAATGTGGTGGTGGTACCACTTTATATCCCAAGCCCTCCCCATTATTACACTCTCTCACTAAGTGTTGAACAATGTGGGATGAATTTGTCCAACTATGTAGTTTTTGTTTTAGTGAATTTACTTCTACTTCCAGAATTGCCTTTTGTTTCTTAGTATCTTCAAGCGAGTTTAGATAGAACCTAATGTCATTAGCTTGGTTAAAGGCTACTACTTCGGTTTCCCTAAGCTGTTTGTTCAAAAGGTCTATCTTTTCTTTGTAACTGTGCTTATTTTGTTTTAGAACTCTATTGGCTTCTGTGCACAGTTGTAAGTCCTTTACTAAGCTATCACTATGATATAATAACCTAGAAAATTTTAAATCAATGCTTTCCCTAAATTTATTACAATCAGAACAAGCATGATTATTGAACAGTTGTGTAGTGGAACTTACCTGAGAGGGAGTGGTTGAATCAGCCATCAAGGCAGAGTCTGACGTTTCTTGTTCTGGTGATTCTGGACTTGTTGTACTTGTCCCTTCTTCAAGTAGGTGATCAACTACCATTGCAGATTGTTCAACGTTGGACATCGCGAGCTCAACTGCAATATCACCCTCACTTGCTGAGTCGTCATCAAAGTACTCGACACTAGCAATGTTGGATTCTCCTGGAGACACAAACCGGAAGCTCCAATCTTGTCCTTCGTCATCATGATCTGTTAAAGCTTTAGGATCCTTGCTCGACGAAGTGGGGCTGTTTGTGGGCTTCTCCTGACGAGAGAAAGATGATAATGGATTCCCATTTCCCGTCTTCTTAAGCTTCACACATTCACGTTTGAAGTGCTATTTTTCCCCACAATTGAAGCTGGTAACTTTTGACTTGTCAAAGCCAAAGGTTGTGTCCTTAGTGGCAATCAGATTCTGTCCGGTCTTCTTGACAAACTTCTTTGCTCTCTGAACAGCACTTGCTAAGGCCCACATTATATCCATCCGTTCCAGCTCTGTTTTGTCTACCTGCTCGTAGTCCTCATCTGCCAGATGGCAGTTCCCAGTTTTCCTAGCAACTAGCCTTTCATAGGAGTGGACTACCGCTGCTAAGAGGTCCATGTGCTCCTTTGCTACCTCAGCAGTCACATTCCTGAGATTCTCGGTCTTCAGTTTTGTAGCAATTGCTTCAGGTGCTATGTATTGGGTACCAGATGACCCTGACGTGTCAGATCCTGAAAAGAGGTTTGAGATGGACTAGCGGAACTCGACACAAAAGCCCTTTGTAGTGGAGCTCCAGACGTTTTGGCTTGAGGAGTTGAGTTGTACAAGGCTGGGTTTTGATCATAAGTAGACTTTTGTGCCCTGTACTTCATCCTCAACTCTTCTTCCCGCAGTTTCAGAATGAAGTCGTTGATGTATAACTTCGCGAGCATATCATTCTGTCTGAGGTTGGAGACAAATGAACTCCACTTCTCGGGCAAACCATCTGCAAAGTTTGAAACTTTGTCTTTCATAGACGTAGTCACTCCATGAATGTGCAACTCACTCATCAGATGGTAGAAACGATCAATAACATCATCTAAGCTCTCCTTTCCCATTAACAAGAAGTTGTCAATATCCTTCTTCAACACTTTAGCTTTCAGAGCTTTCAACTATACATTTCCCTCATACTCTTTTCCAATGCATCCCATAGCTTTTTAGCTTTCTTGTTCTCAGAAAATTGATGGAAAATGTCCTTCGGAATGACTGAGTGAGCAATGCATGAACTTTCTTCTCAGCATTATACTTAACCTTTTGTCCATCAGTCATGCCTCCTAATGTAAGTTTGACTCCATCTGCACCTACATGCATGCTGTACCCCGTCTTTATCGACTCCCACAAATTGGGATCTATGCCATTCAAGTAAATCTCAAATCTTTGCTTCCACTGCGGGTAATCATCTAACGTAATTAGCTTAGGGGGTTTGTTGTGATTCCCCACTTCTTTTTCTAGAAGCAATAGATTCTGGATCCTCGAATCTCTCCCTACGGTGAACGCTGAATACTGGTCTTCCATTGATATAAACTTTAAACTTTGGAACAAACTGCTTTACTTGTTCAAATGAAGGTGTGCGATTGGGCTAATCGTGCGATTGAATAATGCGGATGGCTCAAATCTGCGAATAAACTAATGCGGATGAATCAATCGTGCGTATGGACAGGTGCGAATGAACGATGCGACTAGATAGTTCAGTTGTACGAATGGAGGTACGAATGAGTCCAATCGTGCGTATGAGGGATGCGTATGAATTCAGTCGTGTGATTGAGTCAATCGTGCGACTGAAGCTGTTGAAACTTGAAAATTCGTAGGTTTAAGGTATTTTGACGCAAAAACACAAATTTTTCAAGAACCCTAATTGCCGTATGCCGAAAAAACGTTAACTTTATGATCTGGAGACGTCTAAGACACCGTTTGACACAAAAAGATTGCGTTTTTAGTGAAAAAACACAATTTTTATATCAAAAACGATTGAATCACATGTAAATCAAAAGCCAAAGCTCTGATACCACTTGTTAGGATCGTGTATTGAACGAAATACTAACTAATATACGTGTATACCAAATCAAATAGTGTGGAATCCTATTTGATTGGCGATCCAATCAGTGAGAACGCACGTAGAAACAATTTTTGATTGAATCTAAACGTTAAGAACGATTGGTAATCGATGTAGTGTGATCTATGAACTTGGAACAGGTTCTTAGAGGTCTCTGGACAGCTAGGGTACGATTTAGTACGTAGGTTTTCGAAGTGTTATGTTTTTCCACGATTTAAGTGGTATTTATAGGTTAGGATTTCTCATTCGGGCGACTGAACCATTAGCATGGTTCAGTCGTGCGATGAGTTATGCGGTTGATCCATTCGCACGACTGAGTGTTCAGTCGTGCGATTGAGTCAATCTCATGTTACAATCATGCGACTGATCCAGTCTCCTGGTTCAGTCGTGCGACTGGTTCATTAGCATGAAGTTGTTCATGTGTATGTTCCATTAGCATGGTCCATTTGCATAAGATCTTCATATGATTAAGTTTAAATATGTTTCATAATTATTATTTGACTTATATCTATTCAAATAACCACAAACCTATATAGTTAGTTCAATAAGCGTTATTACATTCTATGTAATGAAATATTCAACATTATAAACACAACCACACATTGTATTTCATTAAGTTCCCATTCTATTACATATGTGTAAGACAATAAAGACATTTTACATTAAGCTCAGAAACTAGGTACACATGTATCTACATGCTTTTATGTTAACTTGTATATTAATGTGGTATAATGGTTTTGGTAATCTATTAGCAAATTATTTAGGTTGTATAAAATCAAAATAAATCATAAAAATTTATTTTGATGCTAGAGACATATGGTTATGATAGCTACTACATTAATGGGCCTTATAATATGCTAGTAAGTTGTTTAGATTTCATAAAGCCATAATATGTAATAAAAACATCTTTTCAATGTTAGAGAGACATGTCTATGATAACGGCCATCAATCAGTATTGCAATGTCTTAGTGAATTGCTTTTTGTTACATAAAGCTACAATCAGTCATACCAAGTAATTTTAGTGTTACAAGGACATACTTATGGTAACTAGCATATACTAGACATCAATGGGCCATATGTTAGAGTTGCTTAGGTTACATAAATACACAATTAGTCATAACAAGTTATTTTTGTGGTAGAGACAATTGCTCATGGTAAGTTGTATATTGTGGGCCCAATAATGAGTTTATGAGTCCTTTAGGTTACGCGAAGACTCTTTGTAATACCAACTTATTTTAGTGTTAGAGACTAATGATCATAATAACTAGCATATTATTGAAGCTTCTTGAGCCTTGTAATGTCTTAGTAAGTAATAATTCTAACATTTTAGTCACTACAAAAAAATAAAAATGGTAAAATATATAGAGGTTTGTCACGGGGTTAAAATAAACCAATTCAAGTTATAGGTATCAGGCAAAAAGAAATGAACACTACCATTCATGGCTTATTCATGCTAAGTTGTCATTTATGGTAGGTTGTTTATATATATATAGACGTTTCGATGGATTCATCGAGGGTTATCTTTCACGAATACATACACATCGAAAACAACTAAAAAGCTTGGCAATAATCTTATGATATATCACAACCTCAATTTATTATGAGTCCCCAATAAAACCTATGAAAGATGGACTTTAGGAATATTTTTTAAGACCTTTTAGCAGATTCCTATGGTATTACTATCATTTGTAACGCTTCGTTAGTTATATCCATTTGTTTTGTAATGATGCACACATGTCTACTCATGTTATTTTATGTATATTATAAAAACACTTTGTATATGAACCACCCTATATGTATACATGTATTTGGGCACTTCTTTACCTAACTAATCCTAGGATAAGAATCACATGAAATGTTTAAAGAAGAAGAATATATAATTACTAGGTTAAAACTCGTGTGTTATACAAATTGACAAAAAATAGTAAACAAAAGAGTTACTAAGAAAGATTTAACAGTAATAAAATAATTTTGTTAAGATAAAATATAATTAAAATTTATGTTACCAAGTAATATAAGTAATAAAATAATTATATTAAAATAAAAAATAGTTATAACTCATTAAAACTACAAGCGTGAGTTTGATTAAGAGAAAGATATAACAAAATATTAAACCATATAAAACAAAACAATATGATTTGCTCAAACAAAAAATTTAGTAACGTAAAAGTATTAGCGCTATCTAATTATTACTCTTTAAAAATAAATCTCTTATAAATGTGTATATTATAAAATTATTTTCTACTATTATTTACTATAAAATAAATATATTCAATGTGATATTTTTATATATTATATCAATAAGATTTCGTACCATTAAATTACTCACTGCCATTCGAATAGCCCACTTCAACAATTTTAAAAGATGCTTTTATAGATATTTG
>CM046447.1:76312223-76374723 GCA_025506515.1 Flaveria trinervia
TCTATGAGCGATGATTCCTCTATCTCTTGCTCGCTTCGATCGGACTCTGGCAGCTTAGGGAAGAATGATGGCTCGCTAACAAGGCCCCTAAATGACCGCTCAGAAGGCCTACCTCTTTTTTTCCCAATCTCTCACTCGCTCGTCCCTCTCTCATGAAAGATTGTCTCTCCTCTCCCGGCGGCTTTTAGTCATGTCTATAGCCAGTTGCTAAGACGATTCCCACTCAAGCATTCTCATTCAACGGTCTATCAATGCTACCTTATTTAGTTCAAAATGACTTTCTTTCTACTAGTTCTTACATAAGAATTTGCAGGAAGTAAACGAAGTCTTTCCTTCCGAAATCCACTCCTGAAGTCACGTCTTTCAGTACTGGGACTGAAGTCAAGTACTTTCGAGTTGCTCTTTGCCCAAAGCCCTCTTTCCGACTTAGAAAGACCAATTCACAATAGCTTTAGCATCTCTTGAGTTGGAAAGGTCTTTATAGAGCTAAGGGGAAGGTTTGGAACCCTAGTAGCAGAATGGAATCAGCGGGCTGACTTCCATGCTAACACGAGTAGTTTAACTCATAATTACCTCGTAAGAGCGTTTCTTATTTTATATTTTTTTGCTTTGCTAGAAACTTTTTAAAAAGTCTTCAAATAGCCATTGCATAGTTTACGAATTATGCTTAGTAGGGACCTAAACACAGGAATGGTTCAGAGTCAGACCACGCCTTATGATGAAAGGGGGAGAAAGGACTGTCGATCTGTGATCAAAGAAAACTATACCTGAAGAATGGGATACAGATTGACCGGCACAAAAGCCATCTCTATCAATCTACGCTCATTGAGGAGACGGTGACATAGAGAACTTTGTCACCCCCTTGTCACTTAAAAGTAAAGAAGAGATACAAACTTTTGAATAGAAATTTGGTGGGATCGAGGATGGAATCGAATAGCGAATGCACTTGACCGACCCGCCATCTCTTTCCTTCAATAATGCCTTCGCTTCACTTCAAGACACTATTCGCCATAAAAAAACCTTTTCATTCGGATTTTAGAAAGAGAAAGGACTGAATTCTCTGGTTTTAGAGAGAAGTTCAAGAATATGATCGAATTCAAGGTAAGTATTCAAAATTTTGAAGTATTTTTGGTTGGTTCTAGCCTCGGGTATGTGCTTATATGCATTTTATGTGTTCGGTTGTGTGTTTTGGTGGGTTTTTAGGTGGTTGAACTCAAGTGCAGTCAGTTTTGAAGAAGCCCATCCAAGTAGTTGAAAAAGGTGAGTTCTAGAACCCCACTTTTACATGTTTTAACAAATTTTGGGGGTGGAAAAGCATGTTTAAATGTCTTTTTATGATGTTGGGTGTGTATACCTGTATGTTTGTGTGTATGAATATGGGTGGGTGTAAGTTTGGGATGATTTATGGTTATAATTATGTTATGAGCATGTTTTGGTTACTTAGAATGTTAAAACTAAGCTTATAACATGTTAGAATTGGATTTGAGACTGAATTCAGATGATGTTAGTTATAAGTTGTTCATGCGCCTGAACAGTAGCCCATGCACCCAACTGCCAAGCTGCCTAAGTGTTACGAAACACCCAAAACCTCATGCACCCAAATAGTGCCCAGGCGCCCAAATGCCTATGCATCTAAGTCAGGCCCATGCGCTTGCATAGTGCCCATACACCTACATAGTGCCCATGTGCCTACATACTGCCCATGCGCCTGGAATGTGCCCAAATTGACCAAGTATAGGCCATGCACCCGTATAGTGCTCATGCACCTAAAAGTTTCCCTTGGGCCTAAGTGTTCCCATGCGTCTGGAAGGCCATGCGCCCGCATAGTGGCCATGCGCCAACATAATGTCCATGCGCCTAGACTTAGAATTATTTCTAGAATTTTAGGAAAAAGAAAGTTTTAGGTTATGACTTGTGATGTTCCAGGAGGTGATGTAAGATGATTATGTGGGGTTATATGATGATGGGTGATGATGTTTATGCATGCCTATGTTATGTATGTTTTCTTTATGTTCCTTATTATGTATATTTTTGGCTTTGTGTGGTGTGTTTTATCAATAAATGTAAAGTATTATCTAACAAAAACGGGAATTAATGATAATGAAAGTAGAACATAAGAAAGAATGAATGCATGCATGAGAGTAAGAATGAACACATGAAAAATATAGCAAGCACCGTAAGGAGGTTCACACCCACTAAAGGGTGTTAACTCAACTGTGTTGGTTAGCTAGCCCGAAAGGATGCACACTGGGGTCTAGTCCTTGTGATTGACCATATGTATCCTTATTGCTTGCCCTAGGTACTGTAGTCAGTTTTATGCACAATGTTCGGGGTATATTTATAGACCTCAGGCCCAATCACCAGCTTCATGCACAACGTTTAGGGTATAACACAATGCATTGGTCTGGTTGTAAAGTGAAAGATAATGATGAATGTATGAAATGAACGATAAGGAAGACAATGAATGAAAGTTATGAATGATGATGGAAGATAATAATAAGATTACCTATTTTTACGTATGATGCATGATCGTGAATGAAAGTAAGTATAGTATGCTTTATAAAACTGGAACTCACTCAACAACATTGACTTTTTATATATTTTCCAGTTGGTAGATAAGAGTTGTTGAGGATAGCACATGACAACTACTTGGTGTAACACCCGTTATTTTAAAGTCAAAGGAAGAGAAGAATAAAATGAAGAAAAGAAGAAAAAGGAATAAAACCCAAGTCTGGGGTAAAAAGTGTCCAAAAGGACAAAATGTTTGAAAAGTGGGTGTAAAAGGTGGTATGGCCGCCCATATGTCACATACACCTCTGATTTTCGGGTTTTAGAGAGAGAAAGAGCAGAAAGTTCTCGGTTTTGAAGGAACAACAAGAAAAAGTTCGAATTCAAGGTAAGAATTCATGCTTTTATGGTTTTCTTGACTGGTATTATCCTCGGGTTTATGCTTATGCGTGTTTGTATGTGTTTGGGGTATGTTTTTAGTGGGTTTCTAAGCGGTTGTTCAATTTGCAAACGAGTTTGGAGGAAGCCATACTCGGAAGCTGCAAAGGTGAGTTCTAGGACCCCTCTTTTACTGGTTTTTAACTAATTCTAGGGCTGGAAATGCATGAATGTATGTTTTTATATAGCTGGGTTTCGGACCCGTATGCTTGAATGTGTGTATGATGATGTTATGATGTGATGTGTGACTATGTTCATGCTGGATGATGTCTGATTGTGTTTCTAAGGTTTAGAGGGTAAGAATTAACCTTAAACATGATGAATGGTGCATGGAAATTGACTATGTATGGAAATGCGGATGAGCACGTAAGTCAATGCGGATGAAGTGAGTCAATGCGGATGAGCATTTGACTAAGTATGGAAATGCGGATGAGCAAAGTAAGTCAATGCCGATGAATTGAGTCAATGTGGCTGAGCATTTGATAAGTATGGAAATGCGAAGGAGTTAGGCTAATGCGGATGACAAATGCGGATGAAGTAAAATAAATGCGGAAGAAGTAAATCAAATGCGGATGAACTACCGCAAGTGCGGATGAACTATAGCAAATGCGGATGAACTATAGCAAATGCAGATGACTATAGGAAATGCGGATGAACACTTAGAAAAATTCTGACTTATTGAGAAAAGAGGTAATGTAGGCTTTGAACTAGGAGGTTCCTGGGGGGGGGGGGGTTATTAAAGTTGACCTTTGGGGTCATAGATGGTGTGTTGGGCATGTAATGATGTGTGCTTATGCATGATGATGATGATGTTGCATGGTTATGCATGATGTATGTTATGTATGCATGATGCCCTGCATGATGATGTATGAATGATATGTTTATGTTCCTTATGATGATATATGTTTATCTTTCCCATGACTTTATGTGTTATGATAATGAATGAAGGAAGTATTATGTGACGTAAAGTGAAAGATAATGAAAGAGGAACATGATAATGAATGCATGCATTAATGAATGAATGTAAGAAAGCCTTGCAAGCAAATGTATGGAGGTTCACACCCAATGAAGGGTGTTAGCTCAACTGTTTGCGGGTTAGCTACCCTAGAAGGATGTACACTGGGGTCTAATCCTTGTGCTTAATCATACGTATAGGATCCTTGCTACTTGCCCTAGGTACTGGAGTTAGCTTCGTGCATAATGTTCGAGGTCTATGAGAGAATTCAGGCCCAGTTACCCGCTTCGTGCACAATGTTCGGGGTATAGCATATGGCATTGATCCGGAATGAAAGAGAAAAGATGAATGGTGAATGTACTTGCCCTAGGTACTAGAGTCAGCTTCGTGCATAATGTTCGGGGTCTATGAGAGACCTCAGGCCCAGTAACCCGCTTCGTGCACAATGTTCAGGGTAATGTATATGTCACCAGAAGTAATGATGAATGAATGAAAGAATGATGAAGATAATAATGATATTATCTGTATGTACGTACGATGTATGATCACAAACGAATTTAAAGTATAATATGATTTTTAATGAAAGGATGGTTTTATGATAGAAAAGAATGTTTTGCTATAAAACTAGAACTCACTCAGCAACGCTGACTTTTATGCATTTTCCAGTTGGCAGGTGAGCATTGTTGAGGATAGCACAAGGCGGCTGCTCAGCTCTTTTAGATGGCATCCATTTAATTAAAGCTTTTGTGATGTAATACAACAATGTAACTTTGTAACCGACAAACGATGCATTATTTTGCAAAAGTTTTTATAATGAAACGAAATGTCATTTGTGTTACGTTTCCACTGCAATGTTTTTGATGATCTAATGCAAAGTATATGTTCATGTGCAATGAATTACCAGCTGTAAGTGTCCCGGGCACGGGGCCTTACAAGTTGGTATCAGAGCCAAAGTTTAAGTGAAATGGGTAAATTTTCAAACTGAAATTTAACTTAAACTGAGAATGGGACGGAAAGGGAAAGGGATGCCAAACTGAGTAGCTGCGTGCCATTAGGTATTTTCGTAAAGTTAACCGGTATTACGTGCGCATGGTATGTGGTTATGTGTTGTATGCAGATTTAAATGCTGATGTAGTCAGGACAAGTAATGCTTGGGGTATGAAGAGTAAAGTAAGTGGCTAATCACAACTGGCCACTGTAATTAGGAACTTACTATACTTGCCATAAACTGAGTCGTTTCCTTGAATGATCGTCTTAGTGTTTAAATCTTTTAATGTGAGTTAGAGGATGGTCGGTGGTAGATCATCTAAAGCTTCATGTGGTCGTGGACGTGGTGCTGAGCCACGGGTTATGATAGGAAGGCCTAGGGCCGAAAGAGTGGTTCATGAAGAACCAGAAACCCCTCCTCCGGAGGGCGGAGACGAGAGCGCCAACCTGAGAGCCTCAGTAAAGGAGGCTGTGGTGGAAGAGGTTCACCAGGTCATGCAGACGATTCTACTGTCTGTGGTACCGAAGTGATAAAGGCAGTTAGAGAGGGGGAGGGAAGGGAAAGGAGTGGACCCACGGGTGAAAGAAGACAGCCCGAGACTGAGACGCTTTCGTCTGATGATGAGGAGGAAGAGGAAGAAGCAGAGCCTGTGCGGGAGGCAGTACGAGGCTGTAACTAGGATATTCATGAGATGCAAGCTCCCCACGTTTGAGGGAAACGGCACTGCTGCTGCTGCTCACCGGTGGGTGAGGGAAATGGAGGCTGTACTTGATATCAACGAGTGCCGAGAAGACCAGAAGGTTAAGTTCGCTACCACTCTTTTGTAGACTCGGCTCTGTGCTGGTGGGACAATATAGTCCAAGCCGAGGGTAGTCGGGAGATCGGGAGAATGAGATGGTTGGAGTTGAAGAGGTTGGTGATCGAGGAGTTTTGCCCTCATCGGGAAATGGATAAGGTCGAGAGGGAGTTTCTGCAATTGGAGGCAGGAACGATGAAACACCAAGAGTACACCACAGAGTTCAATTAAATGGCACGTCTGGTGCCAGATCAGGTGACACCTCTATCTTGGAAGATCAAGAGGTATATTCAGGGTTTGCCAGCAGATATTCGCAGGCACATGATCGCCGCCCGACCAAGCACGTTTAGGTCAGCGGTGGATCTAGTAGGGAGATTGTATGATGAGAGGATTGTGGTGGTGGTGACTGAAGGTAGTCGAAAGGGTGGAGGTGATAGAAACTGGAACGGGAAGAGGTTTGGTCGGGATGGTACCTCGACGAGTAACAAGAAGACCCGAGTGGACGACCGCCATGTGGTCACATCACGTGCGGGGTTGAAAAAGTGTGGCAAGTGTGGGAAGGAGCACGATGGCAAGTGTAGATGGGTGTCGAATGTTTGTTTCAAGTGTGGGAATGTGGGGGAAGTGGTCATATGAGCAGGGAGTGTAAGAAACCAAGAGTTAAGGGTTCTGGGGTGAAGAAAACTGGAGGTGAAGGACCAAGGGCGAACGCCAGAGCATTCACAATGACATAGGAGGAAGCTAGAACGGACCCTGATGTCGTGTCCGGTACGTTTCTAGTGAGCCAAACTTTAGCTTCTGTGCTATTTGATTCTGGTGCTAGTAAGAGTTTTATTTCTACTACTTTCTATACTAAGTTGCCTGTTAGTAGTTGACGTATTGATGCGCCCTTCGATGTAGAAACTGCCATAGGTAAGTCTACCAGGATTTCTGAGATGTTAGAGGGCTGTGAGGTAGAGCTAGAAGGTCATAATTTCTCTTAGACCGTTCGTGATGACCTTGGGTGGTTTTGATTTGGTTCTTGGGATGGATTGGTTGGCGGACTTCAAGGCAAACATTGTGTGTCGTAAGAAGATGATTCGTTTAACAACGCCTAACGGTAGTTCGGTGACAGTTTACGATGATCGGGTGACTACGATTCCAAAGGTAATTTCAATGGCGGTGGCGGGAAAGTGTATGAGGCGTGGATGTAGTGCCTACTTGGCCTATGTAAAGGATGTGGATATGCCAACACCACAACTATCTGATGTACCGGTTGTGTGTGATTTTCCAGATGTGTTCCCAGAAGTTATCAGGTGTGCCACTTGACCGAGAGATCGAGTTCCAGATTGACTTGATACCGGGTTCCCAACCTGTTGCAAAGGCACCGTATAGGTTGGCTCCGACTGAGATGAAAGAGTTAATGGAGCAGTTGCAAGAACTGCTGGATAAGGGGTTCATGAGACCGAGTATCTCTCCATGGGGTGCTCCGGTATGATTTGTGAAAAAGAAAGACGGTAGTATGAGTATTTGTATTGACTATCGAGAGTTGAACAAGCTAACGGTGAAGAACCGATACCCCTTACCGAGAATAGATGATTTGTTCAATCAGCTTCAAGGTGCTAGTTGGTTTTCAAGGATCGACCTTCGATCGGGCTATCATCAGCTTAAAGTGAAGGAGTCGGATATCCCTAAGACAACTTTTCGCACACGCTACGGTCACTACAAGTTTCTTGTCATGTCTTTTGGTTTGACCAACGCACCAGCTGCTTTTATGGATCTGATGAATCGGGTGTGTCGGCCTATGCTGGATAAATCAGTGATTGTGTTCATTGACGACATCCTGATTTATTCAAAAAGCGAGAATGAGCATGCCGGTCACATTCGAGAGGTTTTGGAGACGTTGAGGAAGGAGAAGTTGTATGCAAAATTTTGCAAGTGCGCGTTCTGGTTATGCGAAGTTCAGTTCTTGGGTCACGTGGTTAACCCTGAGGGATCATGGTGGACCCGGCTAAGGTGGAGGCAGTGATGCAATGGAAATCTCCAAAGACGCCATCTGAGATTCGTAGTTTCTTGGGTTTGGCGGGTTACTACAGGAGATTAATTCAAGACTTCTCCAAGATCGCTTCTCCACTAACCAAGCTGACCCGAAAAGACGTGAAGTTCGTATGGGGTCAAGCTCAAGAGAAGGCATTCGAAGAATTGAAGGCGAGATTGACTCAAGCTCCTGTTCTGTCACTACCCGATGGGAGTGAAGATCTGGTGGTTTATTCTGATGCTTCTTACTCGGGGTTGGGATGCGTGTTAATGCAGAGAGGGAAGGTTATAGCCTATGCGTCCTGACAGTTGAATGTTCATGAGGTCAATTACCCTACTCATGACTTGGCACTAGCAGCCGTGGTCTTTGCACTAAATATTTGGAGGCACTATCTTTATGGTATGAAGTGCACCATTTTCACCAACAACAAGAGCTTGAAGTACTTCTTCGAGCAGAAAGATCTAAACATGAGGTAGAGACGGTGGTTGGAACTTATAAATGATTATGATTGTGAGATCCATTATCATCCGGGCAAGGCCAATGTGGTGGCGGATGCCCTTAGCTGGAAAGAGAGGCCCGAGCCGATTCAGGTGAAAGCATATCAGCTGATCATGACCTCTGATGTGATGAAGCAAGTCAAGGAGTTTCAGGATGAGGCACTGAAAGAGGATCATCTTAACTCTGAAAGAATGAGAGGTCTGGTTTGGGAATTAGGTGAAAACACACTCGGTGTTAGAACCCGATTCGGTCATGTGTGGATTCCTTGTTTTGGGGATCTACGTGTAAAGATTATGGACAAAGCTCAGAAGACCCGATACTCTATCCATCCCGCTGCCACAAAGATGTACCAAGACACGAAGAAGGATTATTGGTGGTCGGGTATGAAGCGTGACGTGGTGGAGTATGTGAGCAAGTGCCTTACTTGTTTACAAGTGAAGGCGAACATCAGAAGCCGTATGGGAAGATCCAACCTTTGGATATACCGGAATGGAAGTGTGAGCATTATCATCATGGATTCCGTTACAAAGCTCCCACGTACTCCTAAAGGGTACGATGCCATATGGGTGATTGTGGACCGTCTGACGAAGAGTGCTCACTTCCTACCGATCCGAGAGACATATTCATCCGAGAGGTTGGCTGACTTGTTCATCAAGGAGATTGTAACTCATCATGGTGTGCCGGTGTCCATTGTGTTGGATCGTGACACCCGGTTTACCTCTAAATTCTGGAAGAAATTCCATGACGCAATGGGGACAAGGTTACACATTAGCACGGCTTATCATCCCCAACTGATGGTCAGTCAGAAAGGACCATTTAGACGTTGGAGGACATGCTTCGGGCATGTGTGATTGATTTTGGTGTAAGTTGGGATGACTACCTACCGTTAGTCGAATTCTCATACAACAACAGCTATCATGCCAGCATTGGTATGCCACCATTCGAGATGCTATACGGTAGGAGATGCAGAACACCCGTTTGTTAGGGTGAATTGATCAAAAGGAATTGGGGAGCGTCGAGGTAATCGAGGCTACGACTGAGAAGCTTGAGAGGATCAAAACCTTCATGAAGGCAGGCAAGATATACATAAGTCGTATGCCAATAAACGACGTAGACTGATTGAGTTTCAGGTGGGTGACCGGGTTATGTTGAAGGTCTCACCTTGGAAGGGTATTATTCGTTTCCGAAAGCGGGGCAAGTTGAGCCCCAGATACATAGGCCCTTTCCGAATCATTGCTCGGTAGGAGAGGTGGCCTTTAGATTGGAGTTACCCTATGAGTTAAGTGGAATTCACCTGACATTCCATGTATCTCATCTAAGGAAGTGCTTAGCTGATGAAGACATGATTGTTCCATTGGAGGATATCGAAGTAGACGAATGGCTCAATTATGTGGAGCAAATAGTGGCAATCATTGATCGAAAGGAAAAGAGGCTGAGGAATAAAGTGGTTCTCCTTGTGCGTGTATAGTGGAAGCACAGGAAGGGATCCGAGTCCACATGGGAGACTGAAGAAGAGATGAGGCAGCATTACCCACAATTCTTTGAGGAATAACAGGTTTCGGGGACAAAACCTATATAAAGGGGGTGGACTTGTAACATCCGATTATTTTAAGGTCAAAGGAAGAGAAGAATAAAGTGAAGAAGAAGAAAAAAGAATAAAACCCAAGTCTGGGGTAAAAAGTGTCCAAAAGGACAATATGTTTGAAAAGCGGGTGTAAAAGGTGGTATGGCCGCCCATATGTCACATACACCTCTGATTTTCGGGTTTTAGAGAGAGAAAGAGCAGCAAGTTCTCGGTTTGGAAGGAACAACAAGAAAGAGTTCGAATTCAAGGTAAGAATTCATGCTTTTATGGTGTTCTTGACTGGTCTTATCCTCAGGTTTATGCTTATGCGTGTTTGTATGTGTTTGGGGTATGTTTTTAGTGGGTTTCTAACCGGTTGTTCAATTTGCAAACGAGTTTGGAGGAAGCCATACTCGAAAGTTGCAAAGGTGAGTTCTAGGACCCCTGTTTTACTGGTTTTTAACTGATTTTGAGGCTGGAAATTCATGAATGTATGTTTTTATATAGCTGGGTTTCGGACCCGTATGCTTGAATGTGTGTATGATGATGTTATGATGTGATGTGTGACTATGTTCATGCTGGATGATGTCTGATTGTGTTTCTAAGGTTTAGAGGGTAAGAATTAACCTTAAACATGATAAATGGTGCATGGAAATTGAATATGATGTTTTAGACCCATTTGATAAGTTTTTAAACATGCCTAAGTGTGTGGAAGTCAATGCAGATGAGCATTTGACTATGTATGGAAATGCGGATGAGCATTGGCTAAGTGTAGGAAATGAGGATGAGCATTTGACTATGTATGGAAATGCGGATGAGCATTGGCTAAGTGCAGGAAATGCGGATGAGCATTTGACTGTGTATGGAAATGCGGATGAGCACGTAAGTCAATGCGGATGAAGTGAGTCAATGCAGATGAGCATTTGAATAAGTATGGAAATGCAGATGAGCAAAGTAAGTCAATGCGAATGAATTGAGTCAATGCGGCTGAGCATTTGACTAAGTATGGAAATGCGAAGGAGTTAGGCTAATGCGGATGACAAATGCGGATGAAGTCAAATAAATGCGAAAGAAGTAAATCAAATGTGGATGAGCTATAGCAAATGCGGATGAACTATAGCAAATGCGGATGAACTATAGCAAATGCGGATGACTATAGGAAATGCGGATGAACACTTAGAAAAATTCTGACTTGTTGAGAAAAGAGGTAATGCAGGCTTTGACCTAGGAGGTTCCCGGGGGGGTTATGAAAGTTGACCTTTGGGGTCATAGATGGTGTGTTGGGCATGTAATGATGTGTGCTTATGCATGAGGATGATGATGTTGCATGCTTATGCATGATGTATGTTATGTATGTATGATGCCCTGCATGATGATGTATGAATGATATGTTTATGTTCCTTATGATGATGTATGTTTGTCTTTCCCATGACTTTACGTGTTATGATAATGAATGAACGAAGTATTATGTGATGTAAAGTGAAAAATAATGAAAGAGGAACATGATGAATGAATGCATGCATTAATGAATGAATGTAAGAAAGCCTTGCAAGCAAATGTATGGAGGTTAACACCCAATGAAGGGTGTTAGCTCAACTGTGTGCGGGTTAGCTACCCTAGAAGGATGCACACTGGGGTCTAATCCTGTGATTTACCATACGTATGGGATCCTTGCCGCTTGCCCCAGGTACTGGAGTCATCTTTGTGCACAATGTTCGAGGTCTATGAGAGACCTCAGGCCTAGTTACCCGCTTTGTGCACAATGTTCGTGGTATAGCATATGGCATTGATCCAGAATGAAAGAGAAAAGATGAATGGTGAATGTACTTGCCCTAGGTACTGGAGTTAGCTTCGTGCATAATGTTCGGGGTCTATGAGAGACCTCAGGCCCAGTTACCCGCTTCGTGCACAATGTTCAGGGTAATGTACATGTCACCAGAAGTAATGATGAATGAATGAAAGAATGCACGAAAGAATGACGAATATAATAATGATATTATCTGTATGTACGTACGATGTATGATCACAAACGAATGTAAAGTATAATATGACTTTTAATGAAAGAATGGTTTTATGATAGAAAAGTATGTTTTGCTATTAAACTAGAACTCACTCAGCAACGCTGACTTTTATGCATTTTCTAGTTGGCAGGTGAACATTGTTGAGGATGGCATGAGGCGGCTGCTCAGCTCTTTTGGATGGCATCCATTTAGTTAAAGCTTTTGTGATGTAATACAACATGTACCTTTGTAACCGACAAACGATGCATTATTTTGCAAAAGTTTTTATAATGAAACGAAATGTCATTTGTGTTCGTTTCCGCTGCAATGTTTTTGATAATTTAATGCAAAGTATATGTTTATGTGCAATGAATTACCAACTGTAAGTGTCCCGGGAACGGGGCCTTACACTTGGCTTATTTTGGATGGCATCCATTTTGTATAATGATAATGTTTTTGTGATGTGATACAACAAATGATAATTTGTGTCACACCCCAAGAATCACAGTGGAAGGTTGCATAACGTGGTGTTATCGAAAGTTGGATTATTCCAACGATTATAGTGAAACACGATTATTTAAGCAGTTGGTTATAGAAACCCATCCATTAAACACTTTTGAAACATGACCTAGTAATAACAGTTTAAAGTTTTACAATCTCATAAGTAGTTGAAGAACAACATATCTATTATCAATTTACTACTTTTGAAAATATTTTACACATTTGACCCTCCAATAACTATTTCCAGGAATTTTATACAAAGCTTACCTATAACCCTGAAAAGTATGAAGGTAAAAATAACAATCAACATAAAGTGGTGAGCATTCGAGTTTTTAAATCTTACATACATTTGATTTTCAAATGATATGATGTAACATATATAATGTACTCAACATAGACTAGCTAGGTACTATGATTAATTTAGGTCATAAGTCCATAATCAAGCCAAGAAACACGTCGTTGCCCCACAACAATCCAAACATATAAACTCCCTCGCTACAACCTGACCATTGCTACTGGTCGCGAGAGCGGGCCCTTCTAACCTGATAGATCTACCAATATAGTCTGTGGCATCCTTGAGGTTAATGATTATGGGTGGATTTAGGGGCTCAACGATATATACTTATACTATTGACCCAACTTATACCTTCATAACATATATTAGTTCCCGTTCTACCCATCATATGTAAAAATATGTTTTTTCATACTTTTCCCTAAAACATTTAAAATAAAAGCAATGTTTAAAATGAGGCCGAAGAACTCACCTTGGATGCAATCAAAGGATAAAGTCAATATGTTCGGCTCTTGATTTGTCAAAACCCTAAATATATGTATCTTGGTCAATATGATAATTCATGCTTATGAGAATACTTTTCACCCATCTTATTTGATTATTTTTAGAATAAAACGTCTTTATCATATTAAAATGCTTTGGTCAATTTCTCATAAAAGTTTATTTATTTTTCTTAGAAAATATATAAATTATAATACATTCGACTTATAAACTAATGTCTAAACCTAACGTATTCTTGACATCTAATACTTAACACGGCCTAGTCATTAACCTTATGTTTATTTCTCACATTTATTTATTAAATTTCTTAACTAATTGTGTTGAAGTTACAAAATCTTAACTTTTCTAACTTGTATTATATATTTTTAGTTTGACATAGATTATTAATAACTTTACTTATTATTTGTAAAATAGTGAAGTTTATACAAAGTTTCTTATGTTTCTTTTATAAAATCAATCGTTATTTACTGGGGTTATTTTAACAATAAAATATATTTTGATATTATTTTTATGAAACCTATTGATTTTGAAATTATTAATTTGAGATTGTTTTAAATAATGCATGCATATATATATATATATATATATATATATATATATATATGTTTTTTTCAGTTTGATTTATTATTATTATTTAGAAAGTCTTGAGTTCTTATTTGTTGTTCTTAGACAAGACTCTTCGTCAAAAATATTCCATTGGTCTTAAGTATAGTCTAGATCATGGTTTCTAGTTCTTAAATAATTATCTATCTAAATACTATCCATATCATGTCCAAATACTTAACATTTTAATTGATCCCTTCACTTTCTTTTAAGCTATAATATCTGTCATTGTAACTTAATCATTCCCTTATGGTGTCATATCCATCATCATTCATCCATCCTATTATCATTTCTTAATAATCATAATCCACCAAATCTTCCATGTACATACACCTACATACATATACGACATATACATACATACATACATACATGTACATTCTTACAACCCCAGATCATACCATTAACATGATTTTATCAAACTAAAACTATCCTTAACATACATTTCAGATTTGTTAGTTCCTTTCAAACATATTTTTCAACCCATAATCATCAAATAACAATTTTTATGTAACCATTAAGTGGGTGAACTAGGGCCAAGATTTTCATCTTGATCATCCATGCATGGAGATATAATAATAGTCTAACATAAATACCATGAGTAACTAATAGATTTAAAACACATAGAATGCTAGCATGTGATATTTGACTCCCGATTACAACTTCGGGTTGTAGTCAAAGTTTTAACTAGAATCCTTTGAGGGAGAAACAGATGAAGGTTTCTAGTGGGGGTGATGATGTGATTACGAAGTTGAGTTTGTGGTGGTATTTGTAGTGACCGAAAGGTAGGGGAGGGGTTAGTGGTCAGGCGAATGGTGGAGATGGCGGTGATGGTCGTGACAGGTTAGGGGGCGTGGTGGTGGTGGTCGCGGCAGATAGTGGAGGTGGTCTCGGTTGGGTGGGGGGCGATGGTGTGGTGGTGGTGTGTGGAAGTGGAGAGGGTGAGGAGATGAAAAGGTTGGTGAGGTGTGTGTGGGTGTATATAGGGATTGTGTAAGATATTATGGATGATAGGTGTTATCCATGCACCAAATCCATAATCATTATTATATTATTAATAATATTATTATTACTTTAATGATTCCACTGTTGTTTAAATAAACATTATGTATCTTTAAGTATTATGTGCAATGATTGTTCCGAAAACGGGGTCTTACAGACCCAAACCTTTTATTCGGCCGTAACCTTGCTCCTACCCCCTCTCCCTTCGAATTTGACCAAGAAAAAGTAGAAGCATTGATTTTAGCTTTAGTTTCAAGCATTGCAAGGTGTCAGCAAGTCCAATTCTTGATTTCTATGTGATTAAAGGTTAAATTTGATTGGTTTTCATGGTTTTTGATTTAAGAAGAATTGTAGTTCAATTAACATGATTAAACATAAAATTGATGTTGTTTGGATGATAAGTATGATGTTAATTGTATTGTATTGATGTTAGATTATGTGGATTATGCAAGAAATTCATGGGTTTGATGTGTTGTCCATTCCTTGCTATAAATAGAAACTTTTATGTAATATGCTTGAGAATTTTGATGAATTGATGATGATTATCATGTCTAGATGATTGCTATGAGTTTAATAGGTATAATTTTGATGAATTCTTGAATGAATTGGGTGTTAGATAGATTTTGGGTGTTACTTTCCAAAAGGCAAACTTTATTCATGTAGATCACTGGATATTGTGAATTGGGCATGTTCACGATATTATGATCATGTTAGAATGCTTGTTGATGATGTCTAATATGGTAGAATGTGTTAGTTGAGTAGTATGGATACTTGATACACTACTTGAGAACTTTAGGTTCTTATGGAATATACATGATGATGGATTATGTTAGGCGATTATGGAACTATGTTAGGGATAGTGATAGATCATGGTGATGTATGATTTATTAATTAATTTTGTAGTTGTGGATTTCTTGAGATTAGTATGAGTTGTATGATAATATATAGTGTATGATGAGCTTTATACCACTTAGGGTTTGTAATGTGGCATACGTGAACAACTTGTGTGATAATAATGTGTAATGAGTTATTATACTTGATTAAGAAGAATTCAATTTTGTCAGCAACAAGACAAACAGGTTAACTACGTCTAAAGAATATTGTTTTTCAAAACCTTGGGTCAACGTGTTTATTGAGCAATTAGGGTTGTTAACCTTTTTGTGTAAATGTAATTATGTACTTGCATGTTCTAGGTAACCATTGACGGGGTGTCTTTACACTCATCGTTAGCTTTTACTATCATTTGTTTGCGCATCAGGTGAGTTCAATGCCCTACTTTACTTTCTCTCATTTTGGGGGATAAAGTAGTTAGGACCGTGTACATACGGAGTACTAACAGATTCTATGTTTTATCAGATCAAATAGTGCGGAATCCTATTTATTGGCAATCCAATCAGTGAGAACGATACCCCGATCGATACAAGAATGAACTAAACGTTAAGAACGAGCAGGAATTGATCAAGATCGAACTATGAAGTTGGACATGTTGTTTGGGACGCTCTGGACGACTAGGGTTTATGTGTATTCGAATTATCTCTCAAAGTGTTATGTTTTTCCACGAATTAGGTGGTATTTATAGGTTAGTGGTTTCCATTCGTACGACAGAACCATTAGCATGGTTTAGTCGTGCGACTAACTCATGCGATTGATCCATGCGCACGATTGAAGGTTCAATCGTGCGACTGAATCAATCTTTTGTCTCAATCATACGACTGATCCAGTCTCCTGGTTCAGTCGTGCGACTGGTCCATAAGCATGATATATCATGAGTATGGTCCATTAGCATGAATAATCACCCGACTAGGTTGAACACATTTTTCAATCATTATTGTCTAAGAACTATGTACAACAACCTTAAACCTATATAAGAAGTCATACATATGAATTAAAGATAAATAACCATCAAGCATACATCATAATTCATTACATCGTCACATTATACATACGTAAGAAATGAAAGACTTTTACATTTAAGCTCATAAACTAGAAACATCATGTATCTACAAACTCCCTCGTGGACCTAGTTTACCTTATTCTCTAACATTCTTCACACATGCTCTTGAAATTTCTTGTACTTCTCTTCTCTGGTGATTCCTGCGTGTATCTCAAACGCAAAGTAGAGCTTTACAACGTGTTAGATTAGAAGAGCTTGTACAATGTCTATCTTTCCATCTCTTTAACAGACACATTAGTAACCCACATTGGGTCAAATACCTTGATAGTCTCTATCTTTCCATCTCTTTTCAAAAGTATGACCGCTTCTCCTGTCCTCCAGTCATAATACCACCATATGAAGTATGGAGTGAAGTCCTGAGGCATTTCCCGTAAGGGAATCTTGGACATTATGCGTGGAGGACTCCACTTCAGCACTACTTTAGGCTTTCCAGATATAGGATCAACTTTAGACTTATGAATGAACCTCTTAGGTTGTTGAGGTTGGAAGTTTACCCATGTGGTGTGGTATTCTTTCTTCAATGTTGCTTCAAACTATATTGACATCTATCTTGGGTTAGCATACAACAAATCTAAGCATGCCAGTTGGTTGAGCTCAAAACCAGGAAGAGTCTTCAGATCATGTGGATATCTGAAGTACTCAATCCCTTTCTCCCTTTTAACAACACAGACTTCTAAGTCTTCAAAAATATGCCCACGTGATAATCTTGCCTGACACTTTCTGATGTCTTTTGACTCTATAAAGTTTGGTGTAGGCATTTTGCTTCGGGGTGCGCGCTGGGCTTTCATCTCATCAAAACAAGCTGCCCATTCAGCTTTCTTAATATCAACACTTGCATCTAAAGCTTGGGCTATACTTTCATCTTTCTCTTTTTCTTTTTCCATGTCACCCAACTTATCAAAAGTATCATTGCCAAACGTTTCACCCAAGTTGGGGATAACATTTCCTTCCAGGTCAGTGTATTGTGGATAGTAATTTGCAGTGACATCCTTTATATCTATCTCATCCACGTCTTTCAGCTCCTCATCACTCAAAACATCAACTTTTGGAGCATCTTAACAATCTCATCAGGATTTAGTCTAAACATTTCAGCAAGCTGCTCGTCTGTTAGATCATGGATGATCTTTCCTTCCTTAGAGTGTAGCTCACAAATCTTCTGACGATCCCTTGCAAATCAAGAATCATAGTGAGTTGAGTCTTGACTTGCTGAAGGGGGATGACATCATATTCATCTAGCTGTTGAGCTTCATCTGCTTGATTAAACATTCAACACATCATACATAAATCATTAATCAAGACAATTAAACATAACTAATTATTAATTACATTAATGTAATACATAATTCCAGTACAAAAGTTTCAAATACATAAACATCTAATCATTACTTTTGTCTTGATCTGGTGTCTCTTCAGCTTGAGGAGCTAAGGACGAGGCTCCTTGATCCTGATTTCTCTTGGTGCACCTCTCCTTCGCTGATGGATTTGAGGCTGATGTAGATGCATCACCTTCTCGATCATCCTCATCATCATCATCTCCTCCTTTTCCCTTTCCACTTCCTCCCACTACCTTGTCATCACCATCATCTTCCTCAGATTCATCTTCATCCTCATCATCATCATCATCCTCATCATCACCATCTTTAATCTTTAACGGCTCACTCTTTGGTCCCTTCAGCTTTATCAAGATTCTTTTGTTCTTCTTCTCAAGTCCATCAATTGTTTTCACTGATGCAAACACCAACTCATTTTGACTCATTAGTGCTTGGTGGGCTCGGCCTAAGGTTCTCTCATACTGCGTGTTC
The DNA here is from genome assembly GCA_025506515.1 of Flaveria trinervia. NCBI lineage: Eukaryota > Viridiplantae > Streptophyta > Magnoliopsida > Asterales > Asteraceae > Flaveria > Flaveria trinervia. The sequence goes on from CM046447.1 coordinate 76,330,643, forward strand.
TTCTTACTTAGATGAGTTATCTGCTTTGCTTGAGCCGCATTTACTACCATCAGCTGGTTCATCTGAGTAGCCCTCAGATCATTAATAGCAATCAGCTTGAGTATAATGCGGTTGAGGCTTGCCAGCTGCTCTTCTAACCCGACCATGGGTAGAGTAGGTCCTGGTGTAACTGTGGTTTGGGTGGAGGGACCAGCTTGGTGAGTGGTTATGGTAGTGGTGGATGTGGTGAAGATAGGAGGAGGTATGGGAGTGGATGGTGGTGGAGTAGTGTTGGGTAGTGTGGGTGATGTGGAGGTAGGTGTATAAGTGGTGGACGGAGTATCAGTGGCTGTGGGAGTGGTGGTGGTTGTGGTAGTGGTAATGGTGGTGGCTAAGGTAGTGGTAGTGGTAATGGTAATGGTGGTGGCTGAGGTAGTGGCAATGGCTGTGATAGTGATAGTGGATGTGGCAGTGGCAGTAGAAGATGTGATCAATGTGAATCTTGGCTTCTTACTCTTTTTCCCATAAGGATGGGCCATCCTCTTCTTCCTGGAGCCCTTTGCTGTAGAGGCTCCCCCTGAGCTGATTGGCTGGTCAGGTGTGTAGGTGGGATCAATGACATCAGTATCATCACCTGTAGTACCAGCTGGGCATCCACTGACCGCCTCTATACCCTTCTCAGTAGCAATAACCCGGCTCCCGATTATCCTAGTGAGTGGCTCATCATCTGACTCCTCCTCTTCATCTATCAAGAAGTCCTGGTGGAAAGCAGTCTGCTTAGATCCACCAGGAGAAGCAGCAGTACTGTGAGGAGGTGGTGGAGATATAGTAGACGTGTTAGTGGCCCTTGTATGACTGGGGCCTGCATCTCCACCACCTTGACCATCATCAAGGTCATCATCATCATCGTCGTCTTCGTCAGTGGGAACCACTATGGACTCAACATCGGAATCACTGTCGTCGTGACGCTACTTCTTACGAGATGGCACCACATAATCCTTGTTGGCCAAATGACCAAACAGTCTCCTAACCGGGGACTTCACCTGTTTCCCCCGGTAGACCTTCATCCTACCCAATGTAGTGTCATCCATAACCTCCAGAACTACAACATCATCCTTCTCTTTCGGCAACAGAGGAAGCTTCTTATCAATAATCATCTGTAAAAAATCTTGGGTACATGAAGAAGCCTTCCTTGCCCTTGGCCTCGAGGTTCTCGATCATGTAGGAGAATATCATGTGGGAGAAACTAAATGGGTGGTTTAGTACTAGAGCAACATATGCATTTTGGATTTGATCTGACATCTCATCGAATCCTCCTCTCCTTGACGGTATGCACTTAAGGATGACATGAGCCAAGTACTTGAACTGGGGGCACAAGTTGCTCTTGTTGAGCACACTTGCATTGATGTCCCTAGTGTACTTCATCCTCAGAAAGCATCCTTTAACAGTCAGAGGATGTAGCTTGGTTGGGTAGGCACCATCTTCACCCAGATCCAGGACTCGCCTTAGATCGTCCGCAGTAAACCTAATCTCCTGTCCAAAGATCGAGCTCTGAATACTATGGGGCTCAGAGGACCTGTCAACCGAAGCACCTTCCCAGAAGGTATGCTGTATAGATTGGTAGGGTGTGCATGGAGCAGAGATAGCCTTGTAGATCCTCGATTTACGTAGAAAGGATATAATCCCCGCAAACTCGGAAGCATTCCGAGAGGCAGCATCTAAGTGAGCACAGATATTGTGCTTAGTGCTCATCGCCCATCTATCAAACAGGTTGCTGAAACACAAGAAAAATATACATTAGATTTGTGCATAATAGAAGATAGTTGGAACTTAAGTTGTTTTGATCATACTGGTTCAGTCGTGCGACAGAACCATACGACCGAGTTTTAGTTGTACGATTGAGTTTAGTCATCCGATTGAGCCTGCGGCTGAGTTTAGTCGTGCTATTGAGCCTACTACTGAACTTAGTCGTATGTTATACCATGCGGTTGAATCAGTTGTATGACTGAACCCATACGCATGATTCATTCGTGCAATTGAATCGTGCGCCTGGCTCAATCGTGCGACTGAAGTACATTAGCATGTCCATTCGCATCCTTCACTGTTGAACACCCTAGATTTGAATCCTTGTCAAAACTTTATATTAGACTTCGTGTTTATACTCATTTGGACCGCAGAGACTCTAAATAGCACTTAATGTCATTTAGATCAACTTTAATGTCCATTTAAGTGGTCTTTTTTTAGGGTTTAGTATTGGTTCTAGGTTTTACCATAATCGGTCCTTAAAGGTGCGATTAAGACACTCATTTGGATCGAATTCAGTTGCCCAGTACCTGTAGATGAGTAGAACACACGTTAGAATCACAATCAGTCGGTAATATCAGTCAAACGAAATTTAAGCAGAGTATGTGTGTGTATGGGCAATTTCAGAGAGCTTTGAAAGGTGGTAAGGGTTATGACCGACTGACCCCCTTATTCATAATATTTTGGATTTAAGTCATGCGACTAGACCCATACTCATGCTCCAGTCGTGCGACTGGGCCCATACCCATGCTTCAGTCATGCGACTGGGGTTCAGTCGTGCAACTGGCTTATGCTCCTTCATCCATTCGTACGATTGGTTCAGTCATGTGATCCAATCACATGGTTGTCCCATACTCATGGTCCAATCGTGTGACTAGCTGATACTTATTGTTCAATCGTGCGATTGGCACATACTTATGATTCAATCGTGTGATTGGCTCATACTTATGACTTTGACCTCATACACTTTCAAACACTTAAAATTCTAACTTTTGATTATAACATTATGACTTTTGATCATATTAGACATGTCCCTTTCAATTTAACACCATTTGATCACCTCAAACTTGATCCTTTTAATATAAAGCCGTTTGATTACCTCAGACGTGATCCTTTTAATTTAAAGTCGATTGGTCACCTCAGACATGACCCTTTTTAGTAAGTGATCCACAGATTTCATCCAGTTGTATAGTTCGACATATAAGCAACATAAAAACTAGAAAATAGAAAATAACTTGAAATTTAAAGGAAAACAAGACATGTTTTTGTGGTTTTGGGTTTAAGATGGATGGAAACCTTTTAGAATACATCTAACCAATTTTACTTCCTTAGCAGAACAGCTTCAAGTTAATTTAATCATTTCTGGAACGATTCATTATGGAATCATACATATATATCATAATCATTTGGAACCCCTTTTAATATGCACTTTGATACTAGATTCTTGTCTTGTCTGAGAGTCAATAGCACTTTCAAGAAATCATACTAGAGCTATAAGATACACACAATAATTTTGACTGTCAAGAGTTGCAGCCACGATGATTGTTAGTATATTTGTCCACTTAAATCCATACACAGATTTTTGACTCACATTGGTGATGAATTAGGTTACATTATTTCAACAAGCATTTGTGGATCCCACACTTATATGGTAATCAACATTCCTTAATAGATTTTTGAGCAGTCTATGGGTATTGGACAAAAAGAAACTATTCTAAGAGCTTTCAAAGAGATGCCAAGCCTCAGGTCAGTGCCATCGCACAACAGAGAGGCGCAAATAACAATGAATTCTAGAATATTTAGGTTATGCTTATTCTCAGGTCAGTGCCACCGCACAACAGAGAGGCACACAACCTATCTTCTTGTTAGAGCATTTATTTTTCTTTTACACATAACGCACCAACAACGTTAGTCATTAGCTTGATTGCTTTTAGCAGTTTTTCCATGTGCTTTGCTCATATATATGGTCATCTGCACCCATTTGTGGAGTTTATTTTTCTCGTCACCCCTTATTGAAAAAGCGTTGATTGTGTTAACTAGGGATAAGATGAGAACCCATAGCAAGTTGAACAAATTAGTTTGAATTTTAATTCACCAATGAAGTCTACTCACTTATTGTGTTGAATAAACCGACACATCATATAATGAACTAGTAACCTCTAGGTCTACTTTCTCTATGTAACCTCAGTAGCAGACTTGTTTTACTATCATTTATCTTTTATTATGCTTAGACTTCTCAGACTTATAATTTGAATTCAGCATTTTGAACACACTAGTTTTGAAGTCCTAAACAATTTGTTTCATGTGTACTATCATTTTCCATAAACTTTGAATCATAATCACAGATTGATTTCATTTCTTTCAGCTAATCTGCCTTCCCCTCTTGTTTTTTTTTATTTTATAAGTAAATAAATATAACAACTAATTTAAATACTAACTAAACCTATTCTCCCCTTAAAATTCTAAAACCGAAAATCTTTTTGTGTTTTTGGATTTTAATAGACAGGAAAATAAGATTAAAGAAAATAAAAGAAAATAACTAATAAACTAAGAAACTAATTTTCAGACTAAGAACTATAGTCTTCTTGAATCACGTCAATTTTCTTTTTCACGCCATTAACCTCTAAAAGATATAAAAACCATGGTTTGTCAAATGCTTTTGTGGTAGAGGTCAGCGTATTGAAAATCAATATTATTTTTAACAACATCGATTAATTGCTTTTCAAAACAGTCACGTATAAAGTGATATTTAATACCGATGTGTTTTGTTTTAGGGTGTTGGACCAGATTTTTGGTAACAGCAATTGCAGTAGAATTATCAACAAATGTTAGCAAACCGTAGTCGCTCATTTGCTGTTGAATCCAAATGATTTGTGAACAGCAACTTGCAGCAGCAATATATTCATCTTCACATGTTGACAGAGCAACTGATGTCTGCTTCTTACACTGCCAGGTGACTAACCATCTACCAAAGAACTGACATCTCGCAGATGTGGACTTGTAATTCATCTTGCAACCACCATAGTCTGAGTCACTATACGCTGTAAGCTCAAAGTCATCGTCATGAGGATACCACAACCCTATTGTTGGAGTACCCTTTAGATAACGAAAGATCCGTTTAACTCCGATGAGATGATTTACTTTTGGTTTAGCCTGATATCTAGAATAGAGACACGTGCCGTACATAATATCAGGACGAGATGCTATGAGGTACATGAGAGATCTGATCATTCCTCTGTAGATGGTGGAATCAACCAGATCACCATTTTCGTCGGGTGCCACATGATGGTTCGTGGCAAGATGAGTTCCAGCAGTTGTAGCATTCTCCATGTCAAAGCAACTGAGGATATCTCCTACATATTTGGTCTGATGTAGGAAGATTTCTTTTGGTGTTTGATCCACCTGTAATCCAAGAAAGAACTTCATCTCCCCCATGGCACTCATCTCAAACTCTTCTTTCATTACAGATTCGAATTCCTTACATAACTCTTCGTTTTGGAACCGAAGATTATGTCATCTACATACATCTGTACTAGCAATAAGTCACCATCTTTTTCTTTTATGAATAACATGCAGTCAATAACTCCTCTACGAAAACCATGTTTCACTAGATGAGTTGAGAGTTTCTCATACCAAGCTCTAAGGGCTTAATGGAGCCCGTAAAGAGCCTTGTCCAGTTTGTAAACTCTATCCCGATGACACGGATCCTCAAATCCTTCAGGTTGACTGACGTAGACTGTTTCACGAATTTCACCATGAAGTAATGCACTCTTCACATCTATTTGATAAACTTTAATCTTCATGTAGGATGCGTAGGCTAGAAAGATACGAATAGCTTCCATCCGTGCCACCCGTGCAAACACTTCATTGTAATATATGCCTTCGACTTGTCGAAACCCTTAAACCACAATTCGAGCCTTATTTCTGATTATGACCCCTTGGTCATCTTTCTTACACTTCAACACCCATTTAGTGCCAATCACCTTAGCACCTTTTGATCTGTTCACAAGTGTCCATACTCCTAACTTCTTGAACTGTAGGTTTTCTTCTTGCATTGCACTAACCCATGCCTCATCGTTTAAGGCTTCACTCACATATTTTAAATCAAATTGAGACACAAAACATCGATATACACCATTATGAAGATATACTTTTTCCATGACCGAGTCATAATCAGCTGAGTATAGCTGATTTCATGTTTGTACTCCCGATCTAACATCCCCAATGATATTTTCCATGGGATGATAAACATTAATCTGAGATCCAGGAGTGGTGGGAATAACTACCTCAGTATCAGATTGTGAAACCCAGGTTCAATATCTGTAGCTATTGGAGTATGAGGTTCAAAAGTGTTAAAGGCATCAGGATTTGATGCTTGTGTACTTTCAATGGTGGGAAACATGTTCCTTCTGGTTCACATTTTTAGTCTCAACTGCTTCATCATCAGTGGACGAATCACTTACTTCAAGGTCTCCCCTTAAAAGGCTAGAAATATCATCTAATGGAGCAGGTGATGTCGAGTCTGGTGGAGGAGTGTTTGGAGCATCGTACATCATCCTCGCAAACAACTCGTCATCAAGATGAGAAGGCAGTAAATGAAAGATTAAAAAATCCATCATAGTCAAAGAAGAATGAAGGTCCTTATCCAGCAGGGGGTGGTGTATCTTTGAACATCAACATTGCACCACAGTTCTACCTGACCCATTGAGTTGTTGTAAACCCTATTGTCGAGTATACTATTTCCGAGAAAAATGCCTTCTTCTGCCTTCTCATGAACTTCCTAGTCTTAGTTTTCTTCAACAACATGCATGGTGCGCCAAACGGTTCTAGATACTCCAAGTTAGGTTTACATCGCTAGAGTATTCATAACATGTTTTCCCATGTCGTTTGACCAGTAAGACTCGATTGAGCGTGTAACATGCGTTAGCCACTGCCTTATTCCAGAACAGAATAGGCAGTCTCGAGTCGGCTAGCATTGTCCTGGATGTCTCTATCAAGCTCCTATTTTTCTTTTCAGCAACCCCATTCATCTATGGAGTGTAAACCGAAGTAAATTGATGTACAATTCCTTTCTCTCTACAGTATGCCTCCGTCCACTGATTCTTGAACTCTGTGCCATTGTCTGATTGAATATGCCTGACTTCAGCTTGTAGAGTGACTCCAAATTAGTTACTAAATGTTTGAATGATTCAAAAGTTTTTGATTTGGCTTTCAGAAACATCACCCAAGAGAATCTTGAGTAATCATCCGTGACTAGAAAATAGTATAGATCTCCAGCAATGCTCTTTATGCTGACGGCCAAACAGATCCATGTGTAGAAGCTCGAGAGGAATATCAATAAAATTCACTTTCTTTGACATGTGACCTTTCTTACATGCTATGCAAAAGTCTAGAAGCTGAAAGTTCTTGACAGTTACACCATTCACTAAATCATTCTTTACCAGATGATTCATCTTTCTAGGATTAATGTGTCCTATTCTCCTATGCCATGAGACTGAATTCCTCTCAGTTGCCTTTGACAAGAAGCATTGAACGGTGTGATCAGTTGTGGAGGCTTTTGATAGATCCAAGACATACAAGTCGTTATATCTTGAAACTGGCATAAGAACTTTATCCTCCTCAATCTCATAATCCTTCTTCAACATGTAGCACTTCTTGTTGTCAAACACAACTTTGAATCCTTTATCGTAACTCTAGGAGACTGAAAGCAAGTGGTTTTGTAGTTGTTGAACATAGTTGACCTTGTCAAACCTTACTTTCTCGTTTCCATTTTGCCTTGAGCGGTGATGTAACCAGCAAATGATACATGTCCCCCTTTAACTTGTTTGACGTTGAAAAGGAGGGACGAAGTCCCAGTCATGTGCCTGGATGCCCCACTATCAATAATCTAGGTGTTAGTGATAGCGTTGTAGTGAACACCCTGTACATTCAAAGAAACTTATTAGTGCAGATTTGGGACCTAAGCCTTAACTGGCTTGGGTGACCAAGAGGAATCACACATCATAAACTCAACCCATTGTCCTTTAGAGGATGAGGAAATATCTTTCCTCTTATTCTCCTCACTATCAGACACTATACTTGATTTTTCTTACCATAAACCAGTTTTATGTAAGGCCTGTTTATGGTAAACAGACGACTGACTTATGGTTTGAACTTTAGGTTCACTAATACTCTTAGGTGGAGTATTAGATCTCATTTTAGAAAAACTTGGTTTTGCATCATAAAGTTCAATTTTCTTTTTGGGTGTCTGATAATAAGGACAATTAGAGGAGATATGCCTTTTTTCCACAAATATAGCAAGATCTCACTTCTACAGATTGAAGAAATTTTTATATGGTGTTGAGTTTGGTAATGAGGTGAGATATGTCTGGTTGGGTTTTGTCCCTTCTCTTGTAGATGTTTCAGCCTCTTAAAAAATTAATTGTTTTAACATTTTGAACATCTTTACCTTTCATTTTATTTGGACTTTGATGATTAACACGTTTATGGTTAACTGAATTAGTCATTTTGGGTACAGAAGTAGACGTGTGTGAACCTGACCTTAAATTAACCCTTTTAAGTTTATCATCCAAATTCTCAATAGGCATCTTTTCTTTTGATTTCAAAGTAAGATCGTTTTGTTTAGTGACAGATTTCATAGTTTTACCCATAGAATCAGGATCACTAACCAGAGGAGTATCCTTTACTAGATTGTTATTAATTGGTCTACATTTAGTATTCAAAAAAATCTCATGTGGTGGCGGAACTACCTTGTAACCCAAACCTTCCCCTTTTCATTCTTTCACTAAGTTTTGAACTATGTGAGAAGAACTACCCAAGCTGTGTAGTTTTTGTTTTAATGAATCAACCTCGACTTTCAAAATTGCCTTTTCCTTTTTTGTTTCTTCTAAAGAATTTAAATAAAACTTTATATCATTGATTGATTTAGAGCAACCACTTTGGTTTTCCTTAGTTGTTTCCCTAAAAGTTCCATTTTTTCTTTGAAACTGCACTCATTTTGTTTAAAAATACGATTAGCCTCAGTGCAGAGTTGTAAATCATTTACTAAATTATCATTGTGTTATAATAACCTAGCAAATTTCAGATCAATGCTTTCTCTAAATTTGTCACATTCAGAACAAGCATGTTTTTCAAATAACTAGTCTTTAGAACTTACTTGTGATGAATCAATTGAATCAACCATCAAAGCAGAGTTAGACCCTTTGGTGGCTGGAGATTCTGAAATCATGGCTCTAAGTTCTTCCTCAACCAGGTGGTATACCACATTCACAGCTTCTTCAATATCTGACATCACTTGCTCAGCTATGATCTCACCTTCACTAGTAGATCCATCATCCAATGCATCAACATAGGCGATATTTGATTCACCTGGAGAAACAAAGCGGAAGGATAGTCTTGCTCTTCATCACCTTGAGCAGTTAGAGCCTTTGTCTCTTTACTCGAAGAAGCAGTTCCAATCGTGTCTTTGTCTTGATGGTTGAATGTGGGGAATGGGTTTCTATTTCTATTTTTCTTGGGCTTTACACATTCACGATTAAAGTGCCTCTTTTCACCACAGTTGAAACATGTGACTTTGATTTTGTTAAAACCAAAAGTCGTATCTTTAGTGGCTACTAGATTCAGCCCCGGCTTCTTGACAAACTTCTTAGCTCTTCTGACCGCACTCGCCAAGGCCCACATGATGTCCATTCTTTCTAGCTCATTCTCATCAACTTGCTCGTAATCTTCATTTGCAAGATGACAATTTCCAATCTTACCGGCAACTAAACCATCATAAGATTATACAACAACTGCTAGAAGATCCATCTGCTCCTTTGCAACTTCCACTGTGATATTTCCGAGATTCTCGGTCTTCAACTCTGTAGTATTGGCTTCAGGAACTATGTATTGGGTTCCAGATGACCCTGACATTTCGGTTCCTGAAGCAGTGGTTTGGGAAGGAGCCGAGGTGTCACACCCCAACCTTGACGGTGGAATCGTCGAGATGTGAGGGTTAAGATTGTGTACAGCCACATAACACTATATTTAAATGTAAATATTAAAATTATAAGTTTCAAAGGAAAGTACAAACATAAGTCTCAATCATGAAATAGTTCCAAGCATAACATAACAAAACATAATCCTTTTATTCCATTAACTAGGTCCAAATCCTAGATTATTACAAGCTTCATTTGATCACTTTAACTTGGGCATTACCTGAAACATGATAAAAATAATGGTCAACTATAAAGTTGGTGAGTTTCCAAGGGTTTACATACATAAATAACAAAGTTTACAAGTAGCAATTCATGTCATAGGTTATGAATTAGTAAGCTTATAGAACACATATCGCTACAACCAAATCTCGACTTGATTACAAGTATATATGTTTGGCTATATGTATTTGGTTCCCATGATGAACAAGCATACATCATCAGGAGCCGACAATACATCGGCTTTAGCATCAAATAGGCTTGCCAGGCCCAAAGATCTAAGGCGTCGCCAGGCTAGCAATAGTTAATTATTGCAAACAAAATATGTATCTCATATAATCACTTACAACACACAAATAACCATGACAAAATATAAAGATGAATTGCAAGTGCTATACAAGTTCAAACGTTTATAAGTGTATGTTGTATATGTATCATGTTTCACCCCAAAATAGTATGAAATATATAAAAAGGGGCAAGGAAACTAACAGGACAGATAAGTATATAATTGCTGATTATTTAGGAAATAATAAACGTTCAAACGCAAACCCCCACAAGGTATCTAAACATATATGCACACGTATAATTACAAGGTTTAAGTTTAATGATAAGTTTAACGGTTTAATGATAAGTTTAACGATTCAACGAGAACTAGGGTTTCAAGTGGAAATTTGGGGTTTTGATAAATAATATTGATAATGAAACACTTTCTCTATTTTTAATGAAAATTATCTATACTAATTAAGTAGTTTGTCATAACGGAAAGAATTTATATTATTTGACAAAGCTTAAATATAGAGTGTAAATTCCTTTATATATTCTAAACAAAAAATATTATACTTTTAAGCAATAACATTTTATATATAATAATTTTAATGAGTTACAACATTATTTAGAATCTATGTATACACTTTTTTATAAAGATAATCTAGATTTAAACTTTGTTTCCTTGAAATATTAGGAAATAAATTTATAGAAATAAATTGTGTGACTTTAAAAAAATTATAAGTTTACAAAAATTTATTTTTAACAATTTTTAGTGATTTTCTAAAAATATTTAGACGCTCAAAATGGTCTTAAAAAATATGGAGGTCACCGGGTTCGAACCCAGGACCTCTTGTGTGAGATGTGGACATGGAACCAGTAAACCAAGGGCGTCAGCCGCAATAGGAATCGCCTTCTAATTCTTAAAAGCAAAGTTAAACAAAAAACCCTAAATCCTTAAGAACCCTAGAACAAAATCAGTCAAATTGGTGTATCAAACGATGTTGTAAATCAAATTAACCATGGGGCTTTTGTTCTTCATGCTTAAAAGAACCTAAATCTATGATTTGCTTACCTGATTTTTGATCGAAAACGACGAGGAAGTTGTTGCAATAGTCACGACCCACACTCAAATTGTTTTGATATGAAAATGGTGATGATATCCAAATTAATTTTACAGAAAGCTTCCATGAGAGGTGTTGATGAGAAGCCCTCAATCAATTGCGGTTCCAAGTGTACAGAAGGTGGTGCTCGACTTAGGTGCAGTTCGCGATGAAGGTGGTGCTTGAATTCGGTGTTTGTGTTTGGTTCAGGTGTAATTGGTGGTTGTAATCGATTAGTGATAGATAGATGATTGTTTATGTTAAGTTAATTCGATTATTATTGTTCTTTAATGTCTGAACGGCTATGAATTAAAAAGCTTCGGTTACTCGAACGAAATGGGCTTTGTAATCGGTGTTTAAACACAATGAAGGTAATGAATCGAGTTCGATTCTAGTCTAGGAACGGTTGGCACGGTTTTGAAGGTTTCAATTGGAAGAAAAATCGGGTTTTTAGGGCCAACGGACTCCGGCCGGAGGGTGGTCAGAGTTGTGGCCGGAAAATCGTGGGGAAAGTGGGGGTGGGGGCTTGGGTTTTGATTAGTTACACCTTTGGTCCCTCTACTTTGAATCTCTATTAGTTTATGTCAAAATCTTATTTTAAAGTTTATAAATTGACATTAAAACCCCCTTAATTAACTTTAAGTTTAACATCAACCTCAAATTGTTAACTTTTATAACTTGTTATTTATATAATTATTATTAATAATATTATTATCATTATTATTGACATAAGCTTGGTTTTTTATTATTGTTATAATAATAATTATTATTATTTTGTCATTATTGGTATTATTGTTATTAGTGATATTATTATCATTGTTATTACGTTTCAATTAATAGTTAGGTTATTAACCCTTACATTAAAACTTAAAAGCAAACCAAGGATTCAACACAAGTAACCCATACGTTTCACAAATGTCAAAAATGAACCTTACAAGAACTAAATGAAGTTAACTTTTAGTTAATAGAAATACGAGATGTTACACTAGACACGAATATTGTTTGTAATGGTGCTCCTGAAATGGAGTCGGAACTGAGTTGTAAAGTGAAGGATTCTGTACATAGTATCCTTTCTTTGACTTGTACTTCATCTGCAGTTCTTCCTCACTTAACTTCAAGATGAAATCATTTATGTCTAATATGGCAAGAATGTCGTTTTTGTCTCAGATTACACAAATGCATCCCATTTATCATGCAGACCATTAGCAAACCTAGAAACTATATCTTCCATGGATGTGGTCACACCATGAGTGTGCAGCTCACTCATCAAATGATAGAATCTATCAATAATATCATCTAAGCTCTCATTCCCTATCGAAGGGAAATTATCAAATTCCTTCTTGAGAGCTTTAGCCTTCAGTGCCTTCAACGTTGCATTTCCATCATATCTCTTCTCCAATGCCTCCCATAGATTTTTAGCTTTCTTGTTCTTAGAGAACTAATGAAAGATGTCCTTCGGTATCGACTGATTCAACAAGGCATATACTTTCTTTTCAACATTGAAGAGAATCATTTAAGATTCACTCATTCCTCCCAAGGTCAACTTAACTCCATTTGCACTGACTGGTACTGTGTAACCAGTCTCAATGGATGTCAAAAGATTGGGATCAACTCCATTTAAATAGATCTCAAATTGTTGTTTCCACTGTTGGTATTCATTTAACGTTAACAGGTTTGGCGGTTTGTTATGGTTTCCTATCTCATTCTCTAGAAGTAGAAGTTTTGGATGCGTGAGTCCTTTCCTATAGTAAACACATCAAATTGATTTTCCACTTCTATAAACTTGGTACTTTGAGAACAGGACAATTTCACTCGTGCGAATAGGCTATGAGTATGGATCACTTGTATGAATGAACAATGCGAATGAGTGCGTATGAACAAGACGAATGGATTTAAACGACGGAGTTGTTCAGTCATGCGAATGAGGGACACGAATGAGTTCAGTCATGTGAATGGAGTATATGAATGAGTTCAATTTTATGATTGAGCTAATCATGCGACTAAAGGCTGCTGTTTTTGCAAAATCGAATATTTTGACACTTTGACACAAAATACAATTTTCCTAGGAACCCTAATCTGCCCTATAGTGAAAAATTAAAACTTTAATGCTAGAATACGTCGAAAAAACCTTTTCAAGCAAAGTGGTGACACTTTTGATAAAAACATAGGTTTTTGACACCTAAACAAATCTAATGAAATGCAAAATCACTTGCCAATTCTCTGATACCACTTGTTAGGACCGTGTATGTACGGAGTACTAATGGATTCTGCGTTTTACTAGATCAAATAGTGCGGAATCCTATTTGATTGGTGATCCAATCAGTGAGAACTATAACCCGATCGATATAAGAATTAACTAAACGTTAAGAATGAGTAGGAATCGATCAAGATCGAACTATGAAGTTGGACAGGCTGTTTGGGACGCTCTGGATGGCTAGGGTTTATGTGTATTCGACGTATCTCTCAAAGTGTTATTTTTTCCACGAATTAGGTGGTATTTATAAGTTAATGGTTTCCATTCGTACGACTGAACCATTAGCATGGTTTAGTCATGCGACTGACTCATGCGATTGATCCATACGCAGGACTAAAGGTTCAGTCGTGCGGCTGAATCAATCTTATGTCTCAATCATACGACTGATCCAGTCTCCTAGTTCAGTCATGCAACTGGTCCATAAGCATGATATAGTCATGAGTATGGTCCATAAGTATGGTTCATTAGAATGAATAATCACCCGACTAGGTTAAACACATTTCTCAATCGTTATTGACTAAGAACTATGTACAACAACCTCAAACCTATATAAGAAGTCATGCATATGAATTAAAGATAAATAACCATTAAGGCATACATCATAATTCATTACATCGTCACATTACACATATGTAAGAAATGAAAGACTTTTACATTTAAGCTCAGAAACTAGGAACATCATGTATCTACAAAAGCATACTTTATTTATAAATGCTTTATTTTATAACATGTTTTAAGTAAGACATAGTGTGATACACCATTGAAAGCCCTCACACTTTTGGATCGTAATACTGGGTCTGACAAGCCCCACTCGTATGACCGGAAGTCAAGAGGGTGAAATATTGTACTAAATGGCTAACAACGTCACGACTTGGTATGTCGTGGCGGGAGGCAAATAGAGAAACATAGTGAGCTTCAATCGTAAAATCACTATTTTTTTATTACTAATGAAATTTGACTAGCTATCTATTTCAATGCACTGACTTATATTTTAGTTAAGCTATTGTTATGATGATTACAAACTTTTGAACTCACCAACTACCATGTTGACTCTTTTAGTATGTTTTTTAGGTTGTTACAAGTAGCTGGCATAGGAGCACGCACGAGTCTTGCATATTTCAAACAAACATTTACCTACTCTTGTGTTATTGCATACTTACATAGTTTGGTATGGGCGTGTTTTTCACAGTTTACATTAGTACCTCGTGTTTAAATTATTTACAAAATGCATCCGCAATATTTTAATGTTTTCAAACTTTAAATTGTTTTAAATGTTGCATATAGTATGGTTCTAAGTAACTGATGACTATGGTTCTAAGTAACTGATGACTATGGTCCTGGTTTGTTCACTCCTCATGGTAAAACCCCGCATGTTTGTTGATCCATATGTATGTAGTTTACGAACTTAATGTAATATGTCTGTCATGTCCTAAATGTAATGAAACGAATGAGTTAAATGAAACATAATGTGTGGTTGTTGATCTTAATGTTTAATCTTTCAGTGTATGTTTTAATGTTTATCATTTATTAACGCATATTGAACCAACTATATAGGTTTGAGGTAGTTTGAATAGATCTTAGTCAAATAATGATTGAGAAACATATTCAAACTTAGTCGTATGAAGTTTTCATGCGAATGGACCATGCTAATGGTTCATACGCATGAATGCTTCATGCTAATAGACCAGTCGTACAACTGAACAGGAGACTGGATCAGTCGCACGACTGAGACATACGGATGCTCAATCGCACAACTGAACCTTCAGTCGTGTAATTGACTTATTCGCATGCTTTAGTCACACGACTGAACCATGCTAATGGTCCAGTCGTATGATTGACTAACCCTAACCTATAAATACTACTTAATTCATGGAAAAACGGAACACTTTCAATATTTTGACTCCTACTCGTCCAGAACATCCAAGAAAGCCAGTCCAAGTTTATAGATCATTCTTGATTGATTCCTATTTGTTCTTCACGTTTAGTTTATTCTTATATCGATCGGGTTTACGTTCTCACTGATTGGATCGCCAATCAAATAGGATTACGCATTATTTGAGTTGGTATACATGTAAATTAGTTAGTACTCCGTCCGTACACGGTCCCTAACAAGTGGTATCAGAGCCCCTTGAGGAGGATGCTCCCCCTGGGATGAAGACTAAGAGGAGGAGGATGACATTCATCACTACCACCACCACAGCCACCACTACCACCATTCCACCCACCATCACTACCACCATTCCACCCACCACTACTACCACTCCACCCATCATGACTACCACACCTCCACTTGTCACTACTACAGCCGCTCCGTCACCATCCACACATATCCCACCACCCATCTTCTCTACATCCTAACCACCACCACCACTCACGAAGCTGGGACCTCATCACAGGTCCCACCTGCTTTTGGATCCTCTTACCCATCTATGGGTTGGAGGAGCAGCTAGCTAACCTAAACCGGTTAGTACTGAAGCTGCTGGTGATGGATGAACAGAGAGCCACTCAGCTGAATCAGCTGATGGAGCTCAATGTCTCCCAAGCCCAGAGGATTGAGGCTCAGAGCCAAGAGATAGAGGTGTTACATAAGATGCATGCCTCATCTGTACAGAGGATTGAGGCTCAGAGTCATAAGATCACAGAGCTACGAGAGATGCAAACATCCTCCTTATAGAGGATACAGGATTTGGAGGCCAAGAACAAGAAGCTCATGTTGAGGCTCAAGGATCCAAAGATGAACCTCTAAAGATTAGAGAAGGGGATGATGATGATGATGATGACGATGATGAGGATGATTCTGATGATGATAGTGGAGATGATGTTATAGGAGAGGATGGGAGCAGAGATGATGAGGAGGGTGATGATGCTATTGCATCGGCTGCTACTCAAGCAAGTGAGCGACGATCCAAGAAAGCATAGGATCAAGGTGCTTCGTCCTCAGCCCCACTAGCTGAAGAACACATGATTCAAGATCAAAGTAATGCTTAGATGTTTTTGTATTCTGAACTTCTGTGTAATTGGATCATGTATTAAAACTTATGTAATGAATGTTTATGTATATATTTAATGTTTAGTGTCTTGATTATTTACTAATGAATGAGAATCAAGCAGATCCACAATATTAGCAAGATGAATATGATGTTGCTTCCCTTCAGCTGATCAAGTCTCAACTCATAATGATACTTGATCTACAAGGGATTGTCAGGAGGTCAGTAAGCTATACTCTCGAAGAAGGAGAAATTATTCACAACCTCACTAATGAGCAACTCGCAGAAATGTTCCGGTTAAACCCAGATGAATTGGTTAAGGATACCCCTCGTGTCGATGTTGCTAGTGATGACGAGATAAACGATGTGGATGCGATAGAGATTAAAGACATCACAGCACAGCACTATCCAGAATATACTGATCGAGAGGTAAATGTGGTTCCTAATTTTGGGGATACTCTCGACAGTGATATGTATTCTAAGTTGGATACGACGGAGAAGGAGGCCGAGAAATCAGAAAGCCAAGCCCAAGCCTCGGATGCTGATGTTGAGAACAAAAAGGCTGAATGGACGGCTTGTTCTGCACAGATCTATGCCCAACACACGGCGCCAAAGCCGAGTGCCTACGCCAAGCTCTATAAAGTAAAGAAGCATCTAAAGTTATTTGGCAAGATTATAGTGTGGGCTTACTCTGAGGATCTAAATGTGTATGCTGTGAAGAGGAAGAAGGGAATCGAGTACATCAGATTTCCACATGATCTGAAGACTCTCCCTAGTTTTGAGCTCAACCAGTTGGCACGCCTGAACCTTCTGTATGATGACCCTAGGAAGATGTTAGACTGGTTTGAAGCTGTGTTGAAGAAAGAATACCACAATCGATGGGTTAATTTCAAGCCTCAACAACCTACGAGGTACACTCGAAGGTCGGAGGTGGACCCAAGGACTGGGAAACCGAAAGTGGTGCTGAAGTGGAGTCCTCCGCGCACTATGTCAAATATTCCCATGAGGGAAATGCCACAGGACGTCACTCCCCACTTCAAGTGGTGGTATTATGACGGAGAACAGGAGAAGCGGTCATAGTATTACAGAAAGAGCGCCAAAATGGAGACCATCCGGGTATTTGACCCAATGTGGCTAACCAACCTGTCAGCTAGTGATGTTTATACTTTACATAGGTGGCAATTATTCTATGATCTGCAGGATATTGTACAGGCCCTCCAGTTTCAGAACGTGATAAGACTTTGTTTTGCATTCGAGATACATGCTAGAGTCACAGTCGAGGAGATACATAAGAAGTTTGATGAGCTAATGAAGGATGCCAGACGATGAAGGAAACTAGGTCCAAGGGAGAGTTTGTTGATCCATATGTACCTAGTTTACGATCTTAATGTAATATGGCTGTCATGTCCTATATGTAATAAAACGAATGAGTTGAATGAAACATAATATGTGGTTGTTGATCTTAATGTTTAATGTTTCAGTGTATGTTTTAATGTTTATCATTTATTAACGCATATTGAACCATCTATATAGGTTTGAGGTGGTTTGAATAGATCTTAGTCAAATAATGATTGAGAAACATATTCAAACCTAGTCGTATGAAGTTTTCATGCGAATGGACCATGCTAATGGTTCATACGTATGAATACTTCATGGAAATGGACCAGTCGCATGGCTGAACCAGGATACTGGATAAGTCGCACGACTAAGACATACGGATGACTCAGTCGCACGACTGAACCTTCAGTTGTGTGATTGACTCAGTCACATGCTTTAGTCGCACAACAGAACCATGGTAATGGTCCAGTCGTACGATTGACTAACCCTAACCTATAATTACCACTTAATTCATGGAAAAACAGAACACTTTTAATATTTCGACTCCTACTCGTATCCTAGCAGTCCAGAACGTCCAAGAAAGCCAGTCCAAGTTCATAGATCGTTCTTGATTGATTCCTATTCATTCTTAACGTTTAGTTTATTCTTATATCGATCGGGTTAATGTTCTCACTGATTGGATCGCCAATCAAATAGGATTTCGCACTATTTGAGTTGGTATACACGTAAATCAGTTAGTACTACGTCCGTACACGATCCCTAACATTGTTGATTTTAAGGGTGTGATAGATTAGTATCACAGTCATTGGTTATAGGGAACTAGGTTGCATACACACTAGTATATAACCGCACACAGTTAGTTAGTTACTCGTTGCTTATCTTCTTACTGTATAGTCATTGGCATACACATCACATACATTGTAGTGTGGCATCTTCATTGTCTTTATCCACTGTTGACTCGCATCAGGAAAGGAACCTGATGTTCTTATTGTTCCTTCGTCATCTACGAGTTATGGTTCTAGACCCCCTATAATTATACCTGGTGTGTACCTTATGGGCAAGCCTATGATAGAGAGGGACATGTCGAATACTAACAATAGGACTGGTATTGTACTACACTAATTAGGAAGCTGGAAAAAGAGGGTGTCCCATATACGATCCCACAATGACTAGTGACGCCATATTATACCCCCTACCCTACACACCTTATATGACTATTGCGTCTTTAGTGGCCTCACATGATCGAATGTAATGAGTAGTCGAGGAGAAATTTAAATCGTGGGATGCTGACAAGAGCATGGCAACCAGAGTATACGAGGAGATGAATGACTTATGGCTCGATATTCAAGGATGCTAGGATGGTCAGGCAAAAGAGATCCAGGCACTGTGTGGACAAGTTGCTTAGTTGAGAGCTACTTTGAAGGTGACGCATGATTAACTTCATAAGGCTATCGTTCATATACACGAGTTAGAAAACCAACTCAATCCTCAAGAGGCCCCAATGGAGGAGTCTCAGGAGTTACAATGGAGGTACCTGAGGAGGACCCAGAAGAAGATCCGGAGGAAGATCCATAGGAGGAACCTGAGGAAGAACAAGAAGAAGAACTGAAGAAGAGCCTAACCAGGAACTAGCAGAGATGGAAGAGGATAGTGATATACTAACTTCCATATTTATTTGACTTGGATTATATAATGTTTTTTTACATCCTATATGGGAAGGGTTGTTTCCTACCCAACTAGAAACTCGAAATTTTGACACTGATTGGATCTTTTGTGAGATTTCTTACAATTTATTTATCATGAGTTATTATTTTGGTTAAAAACGTTATGGTTGTGAGAAATTCATTCTTTCTTATTTACCATACTTTAATGAGATTAATATGTTGGATGGTACTCATTTTGTGGTAGAGGACATGGACGTGGCCGTGGACGTGGCACGGTGCTGTATAATGACTCCAGCCGTATTAGCCACCTTAATCAACCAACATTTGCAGGCAACGGTAAACGCTCAAGCTGCCCAATTTGAAGGTAAATGATGACCCTGGTCATTAACTACGCAAATATTCCAACAGATTGTTAATCCATTTGGTTTGACTAACAATATAAAACATTGAATACAAGAGCTCAGTATGCACAAATAAGGCATTCATTGGCTATAAGCCCCACACCTACAGTGGAGCTAAAGGAGCCGTAGGGCATATGCGGTGGTTTGAGAAGGCCAAGTTGGTCTTCGTCAAGTGCAACGTCCAGCGGGGATCAGGTGAAATACGCCATGGGGTACTTGAGGGTGTAGCACTTTCATGGTGGAACGCATAGGTGTAGATGCTGGCTAGGTGATGGCAAATGCTCTACCATGGGACAAGTTCAAAACAATGATGATGGAGGAATATTGTCCTCACAATGAAGCCCAGAAGCTGAAAGCTGAGTTCTTGCAGTTGAAGATGGAAGGATCTGAGATTGAGGCTTACACTATGGTCTCACGAGTTGGCGACACTTTGCCTTGGCATGATCGACCCGCAGATCAATCGAATAAAGCTCTATCTGTGTGGTTTGGTTCAGAGATACAAAGTATGGTGACTGTTACGAACCTCACTACTATCCACCAGGTTATGCGACTAGCTCACAATAACCAAGCAAGGGAATAAAGAAAGTGTTAAGATCTCAGCCTCTTGGTTTAATCGATTGAACAAATATAGCAGCGGAATAGCTCAGAATTAGACAAATTCAAGCAAGAACATTCGATATAAAGCGATAAAAGAATTTTGTTATAGAGAGAGAAATATCCGACAAAAGGAATATTGCATTAAGATTGTCGGCCTAAAAGGCACGATTACAGGTGAGTCATCTTCCTTATAAAGGAAAGAATGACGTAGGCTGATGTCACCTGAAAGTGACATGTAACCGTTTTATAACTACTGATGTTTAACAATACTGAAGATGACAACAACTGACATTCTTACAAATGTTCCTAAGTGTTAAACATCTATTTACAACTACTGAAAAACATAAAACTACTGACACTACAACAACTGAAGAACAACCTCTTCAGTTGTTTACAAGTACTGAAAAGAAAAGTAAACAAACTACTGAAAGGAAAAGAAAACTACTGAAGAAGAAAAACCATCACAACAACGAAGAAGCTCTTCAGCTGTTGTCATCAGGTGTTAACATCAGCTGATGTCTTCAGTACTTGTACATCAGACTTTGTCTTTCAGCTGTTGATCTTCAGTCTTTGTCTTCAGTACTTGTTGAAGTCTTCAGACTTAGATCTTCAGCTGTTGTCTCAGTCTTTGTCTTCAGTACTTTAGACGTACTTCAGCAGTTGTATTCTTCAGACTTTGTAGAACAACTGATCAGGTCTTCTTCAGCTGTTGTGATGTCTGTGGGACTTAGAGGTTTCTCTGATCAGGCTCATTGGTTCTTTGGTCCAACAAACTCCCCCTGAACCAATGCAGCCAAAACCTCTAAGTTATTGATGAGTCCCACTTATTTTGGCAGATAGATTGGTCTTTTTATCCTCTTGATCAGATGAGAAGTGACCCTTTTTCAGCACCGGCCTGGGAAGAAGTCTCTGATGATCTGTTTGGCATATATGGTTGGGAGCTCTGTATGGGGACTTGGACACCGAGCTGTTACCCCAACCATGAGATCTACTTCCGTGTATCAGCCTATATGATTCCCTGGTGTAAGCCCTTAGAAACATGATTTGCTCATCATTGTCAGCACCTCGGGCACACCATCAAATAATCCTTCTCGGCCATACACTTCAGATATGTACTTGGCCTGTTTTCCATTCTTGAGCTCAACCGTGGTTATTTGTCTATAAGCAAACTCATCTGGATGAGTCCCTTCTAAAAGCAGGTTGAGCTCTTCTTGTTTGAAGTTTTCAAGTCTTTTGTAAACCAATCCTTCTTTATAATTTTGTTCTCTAACATCTTTGATGTGGTTGTTTGCTTCATAGGCTTTCTTGAACTCTTCAACAATTTCCCAAGGTGACACTACAAGAACCACAGTGATGTCTTCGTCGACAACTCTCTTCACTTGGCCTTGTATTTTGAAGGAATTTCTTCTTGACAATCCGATGTGCCACCCTAGGATCAGGCCATATCCTTACTCTTTCCCTTTGGTATTGAAAGGTATTAGCAAGGGTGTACAATCTTAATACTCTTTCTTCATGCTAATGATGGAAGAAGATGTGGCATAGCTTTGTCAATGCTTTTCAGCATTTCCTCATCATGTCGTTGCATCTGTTCCTCTTCAATCTTTATCATTACATCGTGCATTTGAGAAGCAGGAGTGATGGACAATGGTTTAGCCTTAGGCAAAGTAATAACTGCAGAGAGTGGCAGTCTGTCTTCATCCTCCTCTTCATCTTCATCAGGCCTCAGTACCTCTTTTCTTTTGGCTAGGTACATCACTGGCAGTGGGTTTTGGGGGTAAAGGATTTGGTTTTGTGGGTTGGATGGTTGGTTTAGAGGGTAAAGGGGTTGTTTTAGTGGGTTGTGGAGATAGTGATTTGAGGATTGAGGATTTTCAGACTGTTTTAGCATTTTGGCTGTAAGGGAGGCTTTGGTAAATTTTGTCAGTTCTTTTCGATTCCCAACCCCAGCTTCATTCAATACCTCAATCACTAAACTTTGGAGTATGCTCGACGAGAAACAAATCTTGGTGGTTATTGCCAAGATGTTGTCCCTGGTCCAGGCCTTATTTCAATGAGAGATCTTCCCAAATATTTGGCTATAAATCTGATCATTATCTCCAGCCTTTCTCTTTCTAAGGCATCATAGCTGGCCATCTTGAGTTGATTCCTCTGTTTCCAACCTTCTGATCTCGGAGTCTAGTTGTTGGATGTCAAAACCCTACCTATATAACTGCTCAATGATTTTATCCATTGAACGGTTATGGTTGGCGTCAGCTCTTTCACCATATCATTCAGCTCCTTCTCCTTCTCAGACTCTCCTTTTCTCTTTTGATATGTGACATGAAAGTCTTTTTGACTTTCATTCACTTCAGCTCCCTTCTCACTCTCCTCTCCTTCTCAGTTACCTTCTCTGATTCTTTCTCCTTCTCCCCATCTATCTCTTCCTTTTTCCTTTAACTGACTGACTCTCCCCCTTTTTGGTTGCATTGGGGGCAAGGGTTTGAGCAGTAGAAAGGGATTTAGTCACCAACTCCTCCACCAAGGGTTGTATTATTGTAGGAAGCCTCTCATCAATGGCTTTGATCACTATATCTGTGATCATGGGAGTGATGAGAGGTAGGGATTTTTGAGGGTAGCAACTGATTGATCAGGATGGTTCTGTTCCTGAGAATCAGTGCCGAAAGCAGAGGCTGGTGGCTGGAAGTATATATTGGCTCACTGTGTAGGGGACCTTCAGAAGAAGGTGCCATCTGTGGGGTATTGTGGTGGCAGATGGACTTGCATCCTGAGACATCTTGGCCAGCAGCTCTTTGAGTCTGCTAACCTCATCCTCTAGAATGTGTGTTTTGAGCAACTACATCATAGAAGAAGCTCAGGTCATCATCAGTGATACTGAATCACCTGACCTCCTGACAGAGTTAGAAGAACATGCCTTGAGTGTAGATCAATTATAGCATGTGCCCCTTGTTCTCGGTTCTGGGGACTTCCAGCCTCAGGACTATGTCCTTCATCAGCTGTTGCCACTGGTGAGGTCTTAGAGATGTTACCAACTGCACCCTGGTCATTTGCTGAGTCAGAGACAGTGGCAGCCTCACCAGAAGTTCGCACCTCCTTATCTACACTAGAAGATGGAACATGATAACCCCTGTGCTGTGGGTTGACAGAAGCATTGTGATCCTCCCCTCAGGTGTTGAGGTTATCCCAGTAGTGATTGGTGTCTGGGGGGGGGTGAGGAATGCAACTGTGTCAGCACTTTTGCAACAATTAGTAGGGCTTTGAGGGGCGGTTGCATCAGGAGAGGGTGTGGAAGCAGTGTGCACCCGGGACAAGTGGTGCTCTTCAATGGTAATCCCCTCAAGTGAGGAGGATCCCAGCAGTGTGGCTTCCCTTTGAGTGGTTGCTTCAGGTTCCTTTTGAGAGGAAACATGAGCGGCTTCAGTTGGTGGAGTCATAGTCTCTACTGGGGGGTTAGGTCCAGTAGAGATAACCTGCTTTGGTGCAGCAGGAGCATCATCAGGGGACTCAACTCCCTGAGTAGCTTTCTTAGGCTTCTTCTTTGTGGGTTTGGAGGGGACTCTGGATGTGGAAGTGGAGGCTGTGGGTTCCAGCTGCGTGGGTTTGCGCAACTTGGCAGCCTGTTTGAGAGTTTGGTCAGTGTTGTGTCGGGAGTATACCTCCGGCAATACAGCCAAAGCAGGGACTCCCAGACCAACTAGTCCCTCAGCATGAAGCTGATTCTCTATTATGACCATTATAAACCGAGGATATAGTATCCAACGGTTAGAAAGTGGTTTTGTGGCCATATCCTTGATTTCAAGAAAAATGATTTCAGAAAAGTTTAGTGGTTCTTGTTCAAGGATAGAGAACAGTACCTGTTGCCATCTGGAAGACAGTTGATCCAAGAGGAAGTCTTCGGGCCAGGCAAACATTTACCATATGAAATATCAAGCGTTCAGCATCTGGAAAATGTTTCTTCAGGATTGTTGAAGCACTAAGATCACCCTGATATCCATGTTGTCCAAATGAAAGATCAAGTTGGCGCTTAGGATATCCAACAGGGTAGGCAGCATCATCTAACAGTAATGTCTGACGGATGGTAGCAGTAGAGATGACCACCTTATGAGAGTTGATGGACGAATGGATAGATTCTCCATTAACGGTCGCATTCGTCCAAAACTGATGTAGCGAATCGGCATAATGATTGGATTTAAGAGGAAAGCCGTTTTCAGTGGGATTGGACCATAAGATCTATAGCATTATCAAATTTGGTCCAGAAGGGCGATTTTGTGAGGTACGCGACACAGTTGTGTCGAGGCTTGAGTTGCATGGTCGCCATTATGAAGGTGAAAGGTTTTCAGAGCTTTTGAAATTTTTAGGTCGTGAAAGAATGAAAAACTCTGAAAGAGGGATCAGGTATATAGGGTACGGGTTATGAAACGACTGAAGGTTTTGGTGTTAGTCATCAGTATTTGAATCACTGATGACGTGGTATTAACTTTCAGAGGTTTGAAACGACTGATGGTATTGTGTGGTCAGCAGTTATAAAACAACTGAAGACATGGTGTTTACAATCAGACGTTGAAACAACTGAAGTCTCTGATTTAGGCATCAGTAGTTTTAAAAACTACTGAAGACAAGTTGGACTTCAGATGTTGAAACAACTGAGGACTTGGTATTAGTCATCAGTAGTTGTGAACTACTGAAGACCGTGGTTTTGCCATCAGTTGTTGTAAACAACTGAAGACTTGGTGTTAGTCATCAGTAGTTGTGAAACTACTGAAGACATGGTATTGCTTCAGTTGTTTATGAAGAAACAGCAGTTTGTGAACTACTGAAGAGAGAGTACTCATCAGTAGTTGTCGTCAATTCATAGCCTTTCAGCTGTTTCATACTGTCCTCAACACTTACTCATCAGCCTTTTTGCTGTTTTTAGTTGTTTCATAGGACATCAGTACTTATCTGTTTCTACTGATTTCAGTAGTTGTAACTACATCATAGTTTAGAACAGATAAAGTATAGTACTTAAAGCATTTAGCCTTCAGTAGTTATAAAAACTACTGAGGGTAAAATAACTCATCAGTACTTATATGTGACATGGTTACCAATGATCATCAGTAATTACTGAGATCATCAGTAGTTGTCACTTATTCTAGCTGCAGCATACCAAGCCTTACACCAGGTTGTGGAAAGTTGAACTATCCAAGGCTTAGTAAAAATGTCTGCAAGCTCATCAGCACTAGGCACAAACATAGGATTAATTAGACCCTTTTCAAAACAATCTCTTATAAAATGATGTCTAATTTCTATATGTTTAGTCCTAGAGTGCTGGACTGGATTTTTGACAATGCAAAGAGCTGAAGCACTATCCATTAATAATGGAGTCTTAGTCTCTGTAATGCCATAATCCAAAAGTTGATTCTGAAGCCAGAGTATTTGGGATGTACACTGCAGCAGCAATGTACTCGGCTTCAGCAGTGGATGTAGCAACAGATGTTTGTTTCTTACTCTGCCAAGAAATCAAACAGTTGCCTAGGAATTGGCATCCACCAGAAGTTGATTTTCCTGGTCAACTTACACCCTGCATAGTCACTATCAGAGAAAGCAACTAATTTGCAAGAATGTCCAGTGGAGTACCATAAGCCTAGAGATTGTGTACCTTGCAGATATCTAAAGATCCTCTTGACTGCAATCAGATGAGACTCCTTAGGTGCAGCCTGAAATCTAGCACAAACACATGTAGCAAACATAATATCTGGTCTAGAATCTGTTAAATACATCAAGGAACCAATCATACATCTGTAAAGGGTTTCATCAACACCTTTACCTTTCTGATCAACATCCAATTGTGTGGTGTTGCACATGGGAGTAGAACAGGGTTTACAGTTTTGTAATCAAACTTATTCAAAAGATCTTTTGTGTATTTAGACTGATGAATGAAAATTCCATCAGCTTTTTGTTTGATTTGCAAACCTAGAAAGAACTGTAATTCTCCCATTGCACTCATTTCAAACTTCTGTTGCATTAAGGTTTGGAAATCTTCACACAATTGGGGATCAGAGGATGCAAAAATAATATCATCAACATAAATTTGAATAAGTAGCTTATGCTGATCCACCTTCTTAATAAATAAAGTTTTATCTATGGAGCCTCTAGTGAAATTATTCTGTAGAAGAAAGTTTGATAAGGTCTCATACCAGGCTCTAGGTGCTTGTTTCAACCCATAAAGAGCTTTATCAAGCTTATATACCCATTCTGGGTGCTTATTATCCTCAAAGCCTGGTGGTTGACACACATAAACTTCTTCTTTTATGTACCATATAGAAAAGCACTTTTGACATCCATTTGAAAAACTTTAAGATTGTGGGGTGCAGCATAGGCTAAAAACAATCTAATTGCCTCCAGTCTGGCTACAGGGGCAAAGGTTTCATCATAATCAATACCTTCTTCTTGTGCAAACCCCTGCACAACCAGTCTGGCCTTGTTCTTAACAATTAGCCCATTTTCATCAGTTTTATTCCTAAACACCCATTTAGTGCCTATTGCACACTTACCTGGGGGTAGAGGAACAAGCTCCCACACTTGCTGTTTCTTGAACTGAAGAAGCTCAAGCTGCATGGCTTCAACCCATCCATTGTCTCTCAAAGCTACATGATAGTTCTTTGGCTCTAGCTGACTGATGAAGAGAGCATAGAAGCAGAAATTGGACAACTGGCTTCTGGTTGAAACACCAGCATTGATATCACCAAGGATTTGAGACATTGGGTGATTTTTCAGCTCTTGGTAAACAATCAAATCTGTGCAAGTGTTTGTAGGATCTTCAGCAGCAGCAGATGTTGATGCAGATTCTTGAAACCATGAAGATGGTGGCAACTCAAATGAAGTTGAGGATGCAGAAATCTCATCAGCATTTGTTGTGGATTGTGCTGCTGGAGCTACAGGAGCATCAGGTTTAGAGGACTCAGGCAATTGGTCACTAAACCTGAAGAGGTGATTACCACTATCATCATCATCTTCAGTAGTAACACCAGGTGGTGAACTGTTGACAGGAGCAACAGCAGGAGATTGATAAGGAGCATATTGCAGTATGTCCAAATCAAAGAGCTCCACAGGGCTTTGTGGAATCTTGTCCTTTGGAGATTCATTGAACTTGACATGTAGAGTCTCTTCAACCATCTTTGTTCTGCAGTTGAAGACTCTGTATGCCTTGCAAGTTGATGAATAACCAACAAAGTACCCTGCATCCACCTTAGGATCAAATTTCTGGAGCTGATCCTTTGTGTTGAGAATGAAACAGGACACCCAAATGCTCTAAAAAATGAAATGAGAGGGGCCAAATGATGTAGAACTTCATATGGAGTCTTCATCAACCTCTGATTTATTAGCACTCTATTCTGCACATAGCATGCTGTGTTGACAGCTTCA
The DNA here is from genome assembly GCA_025506515.1 of Flaveria trinervia. Taxonomy (NCBI): domain Eukaryota; kingdom Viridiplantae; phylum Streptophyta; class Magnoliopsida; order Asterales; family Asteraceae; genus Flaveria; species Flaveria trinervia. The sequence continues at coordinate 76,358,626 of CM046447.1, forward strand.
GCCCAAAAGGTCAATAGCAGTCCAGAATCAGCCAACATAGACCTTGCAGCTTCAATGAGGGTCCTGTTCTTTCTCTCCACAACTCCATTCTGTTCAGGAGTTCTTGGAATACTAAACTGTCTCTTTATTCCCTTGGAAAGGTAGAACTCATCAAGTGTATTGTTCCTGAATTCTGTTCCATTATCACTTCTAATACACTTGACTGAGAGGGAATACTGCTTCTCAGCATACAACACAAAGTTTATGATCTTCTGTGCAGCTTCATCCTTTGAATGTAGAAAGAAAGTCCATACAAATCTGGAGTAATCATCCACAATTACCAGACAGTATTTCTTTTGTGCCATGCTCATCACTCTCACAGGACCAAAGAGATCCATGTGAAGAGTTGTAAGCAGGCAGTGGACTTTGGTTCTTCAATAGGTGAAATGAAACCTTGTGTTTTTTCCATTCAAACAAGCAGTGCAGTTGTTTTCACACTTGAACTCCTTCATAGGCATTCCCCTTACTAAACTATGGTGTATCAGCTGATTCATGTTCTTGAAATTAACATGTCCCAGCCTTCTATGCCATAGATTAGATTCTTGAGGAGAGGCCTTGGAAAATAGGCAAGGATGACCTTTGAGATCTATTTTCTTGGAAAGATCTAAGGCATACACTCTTCCTGTCCTGTTGGCCTTCAGGAGAGTGTGAGCATCCAATACCTTGTCAATCAAACTCAGAACTTTGGATGACAGAATCCTGCAGTTTTGGCTTGTGAAAAGGGCAACATGGCCTTTGTCACACAATTGACTGACACTCAAGAGTTATACTTGAGATTTTCCACATGGTTGACATCATCAAACTTTATTTCCCCATTGGAAACAAAGCCCTTCCCGATGATGTAACCTCTTTCATCATTGCCAAAAGAACAAAACCCTTCCTTCCTGGAGAGTAGTCATTAAGTGGTGTGTTTCCCAGTCATATGCATAGATCCCCCACTGTCTACATACCAGATGCTACTTTGGCATGTTGAAGAGACCTGCATTAATAAACAATCAGTTAGTTTTGGAGACCCAAACCTTTTTGGTTTTGGGCCTGGTCTCATCAATAGATGGTAAACTAACAGGTTTATTGGGCACAACAGCTTGAGGTGAAGGAGATGGTATAGAAGAGGAATCCTTTGGCTTGGATCTCCTTTTCTGGGGTTTCAACACAGGGCCATCAAGTTGGTTAACTCTTCCCAACAGATGTTGAACCATCATTACCAGCTGTGTCTGATTCTGGGAAGAGCTTTCAGCTCTTCAGACACTTTGGTATTGGTGTTTATGATGAGTTCTTGTGTTGCACCATCTTCTTTTGAGCAACCTCAGCTATTGCCTGTTGCACTCCTTCCTTTTTAGATTTCTTTTTGGACATAGGAGTAACAGGATTTGATGCTGCTGGTACAAACTTGGACTCAAACTCAGTTTTCATTTTAGCCAAGTTTTCTTTAATTTTCTCCTTTTGTTTGAGTTTGGATCCCTTTTTGTACCAACAATCATCTGTGAGATGATTGAATAGACCACATATTTCACATGGTTTCTTCTTCATCTTCTGTTGATCATCAACTAAAGAAGATGAAACTACTGAAGACTTGCTCTTCAGCAGTTTAGAAGCACTTTTTGCCTTCTTGTCAACTTCTTTAGTAGGCTTCAAATCCTTCCTACTGACAGTTTTCTTCTCTTCAGTGCTGTCAGTCATTAGGATTTGAACTCCAGATGTTATCCCCTGCTCTCCAGTACCCTTAGTACTTCTAGGGATAACACTTGGGTTGATCAACTCATTAATCATGTGAGTGTCAGCAGTTGAACCATCAATATCAGCTGATAGGTTCACAGAGGGATTACTACTGACTTCAACTACTGATGGTGTTTTATCAAGTAGTGAATCACATGATGAGGTGGATTGGTCATTACTTTCTCCATCAGATTCTGCTCCTGCTCTTGAAGCAAAAACTGTAGGAGGAGCAGTGTGATTATAACCAATTCCAAACTTCACATTGGAAGCTGTTTGCTTACTAAGAAGCATTTCAAAGCCCTTGCAAGATTGTACCCATCGATCACACTCTACCTGGGTGACAGCAAGAGTATCTTTGAGGTCTTTGTACTTCTCTAAGAGTACATCCTCCCTAGCCTTATCATCAGAATTTGGCATTTTAATTTGTAAATCTCATCAGTTTTCTCTTTTAGCACAGACTCAAACTCAGCTTTATTTTTGGAAATTATTTGTTCTAGCTCTACATTTTTATTGATTAAAGCCACATTTGCTTCTCTAATAGAGGCAAATGCTGCTATGCAAGTTTCAGAACATAATTTGGCCTTAGCCTCAGAGGATACCTGTGATACCTTTGTTGAAGAGGTACTTGAAGATGATCCATCAGAGGATTCCAAAGCCATGAGAGCTAGATTTCCAAAAGGATGCTCACCACCATGTTGACCGGCACCTGAGAACAGTTGTTCATTACCAGATACATCATCTGGTAAACTGCTCCAGTCAACAACTCCTGGTGTGAAGAAGCTGTGTTGTTGAGGTTGATTAGGTTGATGAGATTGGGATGGTTGAGGCTCAGGGAGTGCATGTGGTTGCTGAGCAGTGGGTGCTTGAACCTGGCCTGGTTGTGGCATGTAATAGCAGGGGTATGGATATGACATTGGCCCCTGTGGAACAAAATATGCAGGAGATTGTGGTTGATGATGATAACCAGAATTGACAGGTTGTTGCCCTCTGTTTTGTTGACTATTGCCAGGGAAAGTCACAAAAGGTGCAGGAGAGTTAGATCCAGATGATCTACATTCTCTTGCAAAGTGCCCAAGCCTGTGGCATTTATGGCACTTCAACTTACTCTTGTCAAAACCAACTTTGGTTTTGCCAGAGAGTCCTGGGAATTTCCTTCCAGTTCTTTTGTAGAACTTCTGAGATCTGATATTTATCAAGGCCATTAGGCTCAAAATATCCATCTCTTCTAAGTCATCATCAGCAATCCCCTTGAGATCATCCATGATGAAACATAGATTGTCACTATTACTACCAGCAGAATAACTATCAACACTCACAAAGGCAGGCTCAGAAGTGTTTGTAGAGAAATCAATATGCTCATCATACTGGCTTTCAGATGACGCATATTCTGACTCTTGATGTCCAATCAGGGCAGTGTTCCCTTGGACAAAATCCTCAGTGAGCTTGCCAGATGAAACCAATTTCCTTTTCTGCTCTATCTCTCTCTCGAATGTAAGCAGTTTCCCATGAAGTTGGGTGAGAGATAGGCGATCAACATCAGCATTTGAGCGTAGAATAATGGTATATGTGTTCCATCTCTCAGGCAGTGATCTTAGGAATCTATGGTTCATCTGACTCCTGGTATATTCATGTTTAACCATTTTCAATTCAGAGATTAAACATGAAAACCACTCAAATTGTTGAGTCAGAGTCTCACCCTTTCTATGAGAGAAAGTCTCATATTGTTGGGCGAGGATTTCCCTGTTGTTTGCTAAAACCTCATCAGTACCACCAAATTGTTCTTTGATGGCATTCCAGAGGTCATGAGCAGACTCACAATGCAGAAGCCCAGAGTAAATCTCATTAGGAATAGCCATAGCCAAAATTCCATGGGCTTTTGCATCGATTTCAAACAACTTCTTGTCCTCATCGGAGTATTGCTCCTTCTTCTTTGAACCAACTGGTTTGTTTCCGGATCATTCACCATTGGCTTATGTGGTCCATGTACCACAGATGTCCAACAACCTGAGCTATTGACAGACAGGTGATGGAGCAATCTTCTCTGCCAAATGTTATACTCATTCCTCACCAAGATCGATTGAACAAATATAGCAGCGGAATAGCTCAGAATTAGACAAATTCAAGCAAGAACATTCGATATAAAGCGATAAAAGAATTTTTTTATAGAGAGAGAAATATCCGACAAAAGGAATATTGCATTAAGATTGTCGGCCTAAAAGCACGATTACAGGTGAGTCATCTTTCCTTATAAAGGAAAGAATGACGTAGGCTGATGTCACCTGAAAGTGACATGTAACCGTTTTATAACTACTGATGTTTAACAACTACTGAAGATGACAAAAACTGACATCTTCTTACAAATGTTCCTAAGTGTTAAACATCTTATTTACAACTACTGAAAAACATAAAACTACTGACACTACAACAACTGAAGAACAACCTCTTCAGTTGTTTACAAGTACTGAAAAGAAAAGTAAACAAACTACTGAAAGGAAAAGAAAACTACTGAAGAAGAAAAACCATCACAACAACTGAAGAAGCCCTCTTCAGCTGTTGTCATCAGGTGTTAACATCAGCTGATGTCTTCAGTACTTGTACATCAGACTTTGTCTTTCAGCTGTTGATCTTTAGTCTTTGTCTTCAGTACTTGTTGAAGTCTTCAGACTTTAGATCTTCAGCTGTTGTCTCAGTCTTTGTCTTCAGTACTTTAGACGTACTTCAGCAGTTGTATTCTTCAGACTTTGTAGAACAACTGATCAGGTCTTCTTCAGCTGTTGTGATGTCCTGTGGGACTTAGAGGTTTCTCTGATCAGGCTCATTGGTTCTTTTGGTCCAACAGAAAGCTACCCAAAAGGGGTGTTGTGGCAAGCGTGCCTGATAACAAGCGCAAGTGGGATAACTCAAGCACCAAGAGCTCATCGTCTAACAGCCAACTTCAACAGCATCAACAATAGCACCAAAAAAGGAGTTTTGAGAATAACCACAATTTTAATGAATCATCTTCCTCATCTTAGGGAGAAAGTGGATACATAAGGAATGTATCCCAAGTGCAGCTGATGCAACTACCACCACATTGGCCGGTGCGACAACTTTTAATGCCAGCGTTGTGGGAAGGCTGGACTCGCGGAAAAGGATTATCGTGTTGAGCTGATAAGGAATCCCCAATAGCCCCAAGAAACACCAAAAGGCTATTTTGAATATGGAAAGGAAGGACATTACAAGAAGAATTGTCCTTATTTGAAGAAAACTAGGAATGACACTAGGATTGGTGGAAACAACAACATTGGCTATGGTGACAACAATGGTGGAAATAATGGATGAGCTAAAAGGAGAGCCTTTTTCAGGGGTTCAAGTGAGGCTTTAAACGACCCTATTACTTTTACTAGTAAATGTCCTATTAATGTTCATTTTGCTAATGTGTACTGTTTCACACTAGAGCCGATAGGAGTTTTATCTCTACTAAGTTTAGTAGTTTTTAAGTGATATCCTTTCTATGTTGGAGTCTAAATATATTGTAGAACTAGTTGATGGTAAGGAAATCTAAGTTACACATATCCTTAAGGTTGCAAGATAGAACTTGGTGGTCATACATTTGATATCAATCTTATGCTTGTTACACTTGGGAGTTTCGATGTGGTCTTGGGCATGGATTTTCTCTTTGAGAAGCAAGTAGAGATTATTTTTCACAAGAAGATCATTTGCATTCCTATCATGGGTGAAGAAATCCTCTCGGTTACAAGCGAGAAGAGTGGTGCTATGATGCGCATCATCTCATTCATGAAGGCACATAAATGTTGGATTAGCTATATTAGCCCTTGTAACTGACAGGTAACAAGAGGAGAAGAAGATAGAGAATATTTTGGTGGTTCGTGACTTTCCGTAAGTGTTTCCAGAGGATCTGCTTGGACAACCACCTTATCGTCAAGTTGAGTTTCAGATTGATTTGACTGCCGGAGCAGCTCCCATTGTAAGAGCACCTTACCGCTAAGTACCGAACAAATTGTAAGAACTATTTGCACAATTTCAAGAGATATTGGATAAAGGGTTTATCCAACCAAGCTCATTACCTAGTGGAACACTTATTCTCTTTGTTAAGAAGAAGGATGACATATTTCGAATGTGTATCGACTACGAAGAATTGAATAAGGTTACAGTCAAGAACCAATGCCCTTTGCCTCGTATAGATGATTTGTTTGATCAACTTTAGGGATCAAGCTATTATTCTAAGATTGATTTGAGGTCTGGTTATCAGCAACTAAGAGTTCGAGAGGAATCTGTACTTGTTATGGTTATTATGATTTCTTAGTTATGCCATTTTAGTTGACTAACATATCAGCAATATTCATGGATCTCATGGAATGTGTGAACCTATTTCTTGGTCGCTCAACCTCTCACAGCTTTGAGCCATAAAGGAACTACATATAAAAACGGAGAAAATCAAGAAGCCACTTTTCATTTTTTGAAATAGAAACTCTATAACACGCTGATATTAGCATTACCAGAGGAAAGAGATGACTTCGTGGTTTACTATGATGCTTCTATCCAAGGACATGGTTGTGTTCTGATGCGACATGACAAAGTCATAGCATATGCCTCAAGACAACTGAAAGTGCACGAAAAGAACAACAATACTCATGACTTGGAACTAGGTGTAGTAGTCTTTGCTTTGAAGATCTGGAGACATTACTTGTACAGTACCAAATGCACTATTTACGCTGATCATAAGAGTCTAATTCATATCTTTTAGCAAATATAATTGAACATGAGATAACGAAGTTGGGTGGAATTCTTAAACGATTACAATTGTGCTATCAAATATCACCAAGGAAAGGAGAATGTAGTCGCTGATGCCTTGAGTAGAAAGGAGACCGCTAAGCTCCAATGAGTGCGAACTTTGCAGCTTATGATTAGCACTCACTTGCCGGAAAAAATGATTCCTTTGTGGAAGTGGGAACACATTTCTATGGATTTCATTACTAAGTTACCCAGGACTCCCAACGGTTATGACATGATATGGGTGATCGCGAATTGACAAACTAAGCCTGCACACTTCTTAGCGATCAACGAAATTGAAAAAATGGATAAGTTAACTCGGATTTATCTGACGGAGGTAGTTTCGAGACATGGTGTACCGATCTCGATTATTTCTGATTGTGATGCTTCTTTTACCTCCCATTTCTGGCATTCATTACAAAAATCTTTGGGTACGCGTCTGGATATGAGCACTAGCTATCATCCGCAGACCAATGCGCAAAGCGAGCGTACTATTCAAACATGGAGGACATGTTGCGCACGTGTGTGATTTATTTTGGGAATAATTGGAAAGTCTATCTACCGTTCATGGAATTTTCATACACAATAGTTACCACACCAGTATTAAGGCAGCCTCCTTTGAGGCGTTGTATGGGCGAAAGTGTAGATCACCAGTTTGTTGGGCGGAAGTTGGTAATAGTCAGCTTACGGACCACAAATTGGTGCACGAGACTACTGAGAAGATCATACAGATACGAAACCATATGGCTGCAGCACGAGACTGATAGAAGAGCTATGCATACAAGCGACAGAAACATGTGGTGTTTTAGATCAGCGATAATCTTTAGCTGAAAGTCTCACTGTGGAAAGGTGTGATTCATGTCGGGAAAAGGGGCAAACTTAATCCAAGATACGTTGGACCATTTGAGAATCTATAAAGAATAAGCTAGTGGTGTATCGATTAGACATGCCTGATTCATTGAGTGGAGTTCACAATGTATTTCACATCTCCAATATGAATATTTGACGAGACTTTAGTCATACCACTCGAGGTGGTGTAAGTAAATGAACAATTATGCTTTGTTGAAGAACTGGTTAAAGTAATGGATCGTGATGTCAACACTCTTAAGCAAAGCAAGATACCCATAGTCAAAGTTCGTTGAAACTCAAGATATGGATCGAAATTCATGTGGGAATGTGAGGATCAGATGAAGCTTAAGTATCCTCATTTGCTCGAAACGACAACGGCAGCCAGTGAAGGTATTGATTAAATTTTGGGACGATATTTCTTTCAACATGGGGATGATGTGACAACTCACTTGATTTTGTTGTGCCAATGTAGTAAACGAGTGATGTAACATAATTTTGGGAGGAAAACTCTTTCAACATGAGGATAATGTGACATCCGGTTATTTTCTGTCACCAAGCTCCGTTATTTTGTTAAGTCTTGCATACATGTGTCGTGAGCACACACTAGTTGTCGTTGAATGTTGGTGACCTAACCCTAATTAACAAGGATCATTAGATAATAATTTAATTAGTAATGTTGATTACTAATTTATGGTCATGTGATTCATGAAATTTACCTATTATGTGCGAATTTTACTTGATAATATGACAACGTGTCATATCTATTTGTTCCATGTGTTTTGTTATTAGTTGAAATATATAATTATTATTGATGAATAAAAATATATGAGTTTGAAAGATTAAATCATTTAAAAAGGTGTTAAAAGGTTAATTTTTATAAAATGTAGTAAAAGAGGGATTTAAGGGTCATTTTTAAATACGTAAAGTTCGACAAAACCCAACCCTGGCCCCCAAACCCCCCATTCGGCCGTAACCTTTCTCCCACCTCCTCACCCTTGCAAATTTGACCATGAACAAGCACAAGCATCGATTTTGGCTTTAGTTTCAAGTGTTGGAAGGTGTTAGCAAGTCCAATTCTTGATTTTTACATGATTAAAGATCAGATTTTTATTGACTTTCATCGTTTTTGATTCAAGAACAACCCTAGTCCAACTAACATGATTAAACATGAAATTGATGTTGTCTGGATGATAGTATGATGTTAGTTGTATTGTATTGATGTTAGTTTACGTGAATTATGCAAGAAATTCATGGTTTTGATGTGTTGTTCATACCTTGCTATAAGTAGAAACTTTTATGTATGATGTTTCAGAAATTTGATGAATTAATGATGATTATCATGCCTATATGATTGTTATGAACTTTATTAGGTATAATGTTGATGAATTCATGAATGAACTGGGTGTTACTTTCCCAAAAAGAAAACTTTATTCATGTAGATTAATAAATATTATGAATTGGGCATGTTCATAATGTTAGGATCATGTTAGAATGGTTGTTGAAAATGTCTAATATGGTAGAATATGTTAATTGAGTTGTATGGATGCTTGATGCACTACTTGAGAAATTTAGCTTCTTGTGGAATATACATGATGATGGATTATGTTAGGTGATTATAGAACTATGTTTGGGATATTGAAAGATCATGGTGATGTATGATTTATTAGTTAAAATTACGATTGTGGATTTCTTGAGATTTGTATGAGTTGTATGATAAACTATGGTGTATGATGAGCTTAATAGCTCTTAGGGTTTGTAATGTAGCATATTTACACTTAGGGTTGTTAAACTTTCTATGTATATTTATGTACTTGCGTGTTCTAGGTAACCTTTGACGGGGTGTCTTTCCACACATCGATAGCTTTTACTATCGTTCGTTTGCGTATCAGGTGAGTTCAATGCCCTACTTTTACTTACTCTCATTTTGGGGGATAAAGCATACTTTATTTTTAAATGCTTTATTATTATAACATGTATTTAGTAAGACATAGTGTGATACACCATTGAAAGCCCTCATACTTTCGGATCGTTAATTAAGGAATCTAGCAGCAAATCTTGGGTAGTACTACTAAGTTTGACTAGCCCCAGTCGTATGATCGGAAGTTAAGTGGGTGCAATATTATCCTAAACGACTAACAACGTCATGATTTGGTATGTCGTGGTGGGAGGCAAATAGACAAAGATAGTCAACTTTGATCGCGAAATCACTATTGTTTGTCACTAATGAAATTAGACTAGCTATCTATTTCAATGCACTTGTTTATATTTTTATTAACGATACTGTTATGACTATAAACTCTTGAACTCACTAACCGTCGTGTTGACTCTTTTTGTATGTTTTTCTTAGGTGTTACAAGTTGCTGTCATAGGAGCACGCAAGAGTCTTGTATATATTGATATACATTTACATGCTCTTGTCTTATTGCATACTTACATACTTTGGTTTGGGCGCGTGTTTTGCGCAGTTTGCATTAGTACCTCATGTTTAAATTATTTACAAAACTCTTCTGCTAATGTGTTTAATCTTTTCAAACTCTAAATTGTTTTAAATGTTGCATATAGTATTGTTTTGAGTAACTAATTACTAAGGTCCTAGTTTGTTCACTCACCATGTGGTAAAACCTCGTACGTGTATTTTGAGATTGTGCCAGAATTGAAGATTTACTTATATGTAAAATCAATGTTCAGACAATACTTAAAAGTTTAATGCGTATTTTTGTAAAAGTTAGATAATTGAGAGAAAAGCAGGAGAGATAATCTATTAATTAGTTAACTAATTAATCATGGAGAAAAATTTTAGTTGATTACTATAATATTTTAATTTTAATTTTTATGATTAGCAAATAACGAGTGCTCAAGATTGCTTCTTTAAGTTTGAAAGTAACTGAAGTTTAAAAAAACCTGATATTAAGCAATTGTTTATAGTGATATAATTAAGTTATATAGTTGTTTCTATTTTGGATCCCTAGGATTATGTGTAGTGAACAAGTCAAACCGACCCATTACTGTTTTATTAAAAATATAAATAAACTAACTATTAAAATACAATTGTTATTCTTTTATAATCATTTAAATTAAATGGTTGGTAACTATAGTAATGTAATAAAATTTAAGCCATTTATAAAGTTATTTTAAAGCATAATATAAATTGCCGCATCATAAATAAGATTTAAAGAAAGAATTACTAAAACACAAAAAAATTAAAAAAATGTTAGTTTAAAGATAATTTAATAGAAAAAGAAAAAGTTAAAATGAATTATAATTTTCTCAAATTAATAAGAGAAAGAAACAACAAAACATATATTTTGGGGTGTTAAAAAGCCACACGTATTTAAATTACCCTTTATATTATATATTATAGATGTATTGCATCAATTCTATACATACACCCATTAAAAGGGTTCTCATTGCTTTTTTTACTTATAATTTTTTTTAAAACAAACCTTTATATATTTTTAATATAACGGAAAACTTTGGTCAAAGCTCAAATTAAGTACTTATTTGTTCACAATCTTTAATAATTTTATTTTGTTTCTACGGAGAAGGGGGTAAAGGAGACAAAGCATGCTGAACAGAAGCCACGGTTTGCATAGGGCATGCTGGACAAGCAATGGCCCCACTCCGCCTCAACGAAAACCAAACAAACTACAAGCATCTACAGGCCATTGAACTATACAAGTATTCTTTCTAAAAGCATTCACAACACGTTTCATATATACAGAGAAAGAATAAAATGAGAACTAACTTTTTTTGTGAAAAAAACTCTAGGAATCAATCTCAACCACTAGTTCTTAGAGATAAAATTATAATTAATAAAAACATTTAAAAAATTATAAATAAAAAAATAACATAAAAATAAAATACAAAAATGTTTCCCTACTTTCACTCTTTCATAAAAAAAATAAAAAAAAATTATAAAAAATAAAAAAAAATTCCGTTCTTTTAACGAATTCGTTTTACACATGTTTAATATCGGATTTACACATATGTAAATCCAGTACTACACATGTGTATAACGAGATTTACACATATGTAAACAACAGATGTATGATTTTCTTTTAGAAAAGTATATCAATATCGTAGACGTTGGAGAGAAAAAAATAATGAATTTTATGGTAAATTTTTTTAAAATATGATGTCGTGAAAAAAAGTTATGAACGTTTTAAAAAAAGGGGAAATGGCATGTGATTTGCATGTGATAAAAAATAAGTGACTGAGATTTGTTATTAGAGTTCTCACAAACAAAGTTGGTTCTCATTAAAACCCTCCCCTATATATATGTATGTGTATATATATATACATATATATATATATACATATATATGTATATATATATACATATATATGTATATATATATGTATATATTTCTATATACATATATATACATATATATATATGTGTATATATATATATATAATATATATATATATGTAACACCGGATATTTTTTTTGAAGCCGATGAAAGAAGAAAAAGAAATAAAGTCCAAAGTCGAGGGACCAAACTTGCCAAAACGGGAAAACCCTCGAATGAGTGGGGGTATAAGAGGGGGAAGGCAGCCCACACCCTCCCCCACACTCATTCATTTCCGGGTTAGAGAAAAGAGAAAGAAAAAAGGTCTCAAGCTTGGTTCGTGTGGATTCGAGCATGCAAACTCGAAATGTAGCGGGTCTAATCGAAGCTCTACTCATCGGTATTGTTTGTGTGAGTTCTAAGACCCCTATTTTACCCGTTTTCAACTGATTTGGGGCTGGAACACATAGTAAAAACCCGTTTTTGAAATGTGTGTGTTTGACCCGTATGTATGTGTTTGTGTATGATGCGAGTGATGTATGATTTCGGGCTTGTGTGTGCTTTTATGGTGTTGTGGTATGTTTTCCTAAGGTTTAGGATGGTTGATTTGGGCTTAGAAGAGGTTTGGAAGAGCTTGGAGGTCGAAAATGGTAGATTGGGTTCAGGAGTGAGCTGTATTCTGCATAGTAAGGGCTATGTGACCGAATGGCATGCCTGTCGTGCGAGTGAAGTCCACACACATGCCAGTCATGCGATTGAGGTTCAATCACATGTGAGACGTACGACTGAGGCCCATACGCCTGCCAGCCGTGTGACTGAGGGTCATTCTGCATAGTAAGGGCTATGTGATCGAATCTTTCAATGTGCGTGTGAATGGCCAGTGGTAGATCTTCGATAGCCTCTCGTGGTGGTGGTCGTGATGGGCTTGGTGCTGAGCCGCGACCCAAGAGAGAAGACCCAGAATGGAAAAGGTGGTTCATGAAGAACCCGAGACCCCTCATCCGGAGTGTGGTGATGAGAGCGCCAATCTGAGAGCCTCGGTAAAGGAGGCTGTTGTAGAAGAAGTTCATCAGGTCATGCACACGATCTTACTGTCTGTAGTGACTGAAGTTATCAAGGCGGTACGGGAAGGGAGAGACAAGAGAGGAATAGGTCCTCGGGAGGACGGGAGCAACCGAAGACTGAAACGGTTCTGTCTGATGACGTGGAGGAGGAACAAGAGTCCATGCAGGAGGTCACACGAGGCTGTAATTATAGGGCTTTTCAATGATGCAAGCCCCTACTTTTGATGGTAACGGCACTACTGCTGCTGCTCACCGATGGGTGAGAGAAATGGAAGTTGTTTTAAAAATCAGCGAGTGCCGAGAGGATCAGAAGGTAAAGTTTGCTGCCCATTCTTTTGTGGACTCGGCTCTGTGCTAGTGGGACAATATAGTCCAAGCCAAGGGTAGTCGGGCAATTGGGAGGACGAGATAGTTGGAGTTGAAGAAGTTGGTGATTGAGGAGTTCTGTCCTCATGGGGAGATGGATAAGGTTGAGAGAGAGTTCCTACAGCTGGAGGCGGGAACGATGACACATCAGCAGTACACCACCAAGTTCAACGAGACGGCACGTCTGGTGCCGGATCAGGTGACGCCTCTGTCGTGGAAGATTAAGAGGTACATTAGGGCTTGCCAGTGGATATTCGCAGGCACATGATCGCCACCAGCCGAGCACGTTTAGGTCGGTGGTTGACTTGGTAGGGAGATTGTATGATGAGAGGGCTGAAGTGGTGATGGCTGAAGGTAGCAAGAAGGGTGGTGGTGATCGAACTAGAACAGGAAGAGGTTTGGTCGGGGTGATGCCTTGACGGGTAACAAGAAGGCACGGGTGGACGACCGCCGTGTGGTCGTATCGGGTGTGGGTTTGAAGAAGTGTGGTAGGTGTGGAAAAGAGCATAGTGGGGAGTGCAGGCTGGGGTCGAACATGTGCTTCAAATATGGCAAGGTGGGGCATATAGCAAAGGACTGTCATACGGTCCGGTGCTTTAACTGTGGCGTGGAGGGCGATATAAGTAGGGATTATAAGAAACCGAGGGCTGAGGGTTCCGGGGTGAAGAAAAGGGGAAGTGAAGGACCGAGGGCGAGCGCCATGGCATTCACTATGACACAGGAGGAAGCTAGGACGGACCCTGATGTTGTGTCCGGTACGTTTCTAGTAACCAAACTTTAGCTTCTGTGTTATTTGATTCAGGTGCCAGTAAAAGTTTTATTTCTGCTGCTTTCTGTGCTAAGCTCCCTGTTAGTAGTAGACGTGTCCATGCGCCATTTGACGTAGAAATTGCCATAGGTAAGTCTACCAGGATTTCCGAGGTGTTAGAGGGTTGTGATGTGGAACTAGATGGTCATAAATTTCCTGTTAGATCGTTCGTGATGACTTTAGGTGGTTTTGACTTGGTTTTGGGGATGGATTGGTTAGCGGACTTTGAGGCGAACATTGTGTGTCACAAGAAGATGATTTGTCTGACAACGCCTGATGGTAGTTCAGTGACGATTTATGGTGATCGGGTTACTACGATCCCGAAAGTAATCTCAATGGCGGTGGCGGGAAAGTGTATGAGGCGTGGATGTAGCGCCTACTTGGCTTATGTAAAGGATGTGGATACGTTAACACTACAACTATCTGAAGTACCGGTTGTGTGTGACTTCCCAGACGTGTTCCTAGAAGACTTACCAGGAGTGCCACCTGATAGAGAGATTGTGTTTCATATTGATCTGATACCGGCTGCCCAACCTGTTGCCAAGGCACTGTATCGGTTGGCTCTGACAGAGATGAAAGAGTTGATAGAGCAGTTGCAAGAGCTAGTTGATAAGGGGTTCATTAGGCCGAGTATCTCTCCTTGGGGTGCTCTGGTCCTGTTCGTGAAGAAGAAAGACGGTAGTATGAGGATGTGTATTGACTACTGTGAGCTGAACAAGTTGACGGTCAAGGACCGATACCCCTTACCAAGAATAGATGATCTGTTCGATCAACTCGAAGGTGCCAGTTGGTTTTCAAGGATAGACCTTCGATCGGGCTACCATCAGTTGAAGGTAAAGGAGCAGGATATTCCTAAAATAGCTTTTCGCACGTGTTATGGTCACTACGAATTTCTTGTCATGTATGTTGGTTTGACCAATGCGCCAGCTGTTTTTATGGATCTGATGAATCGAGTGTGTCGGCCGATGTTGGATAAATCAGTGATTGTGTTTATCGATGATATCTTGATTTATTCAAAGAGTGAGGAGGAGCATGCCGGCCATATTCGGGAAGTGTTAGAGACGCTGAGAAATGAGAAACTATATGCCAAATTCTCCAAGTGTGCATTTTGGTTAGGCGAGGTTTAGTTCTTGGGTCACGTGGTGAATCACGAGGGGATTATGGTGGACCTGGCAAAGGTGGAGGGGTGATGCAATGGAAGTCTCCAAAGACGCCATCTGAGATTCGTAGTTTCTTGGGTTTGGCGGGCTACTACAGAAGATTCATTCAAGACTTCTCCAAGATCGCTTCTCCACCAATCAAGTTGACCCGGAAAGATGTGAAATTTATATTGGGTCAAGCTCAAGAGAAGGCGTTTGAAGAATTGAAAGCGAGGTTGACTCAAGCTCTTGTTCTGTCATTACCCGATGGAAGTGAAGATCTGGTGGTTTATTCTGATGCTTCCTACTCGGGGTTGGGGTGTGTGTTAATGCAGATAGGGAAGGTTATAGCCTATGCATCCTGACATTTGAAGGTTCATGAGGTCAATTATCCTACTCCTGACTTGGAGCTAGCAGCCGTGGTCTTTGCGTTAAAGATATAGAGGCACTATCTTTACGGGACAAAGTGCACCGTATTCACTGACCACAAGAGCTTGAAGTACTTCTTTGAGCAGAAGGATTTGAACATGAGGCAGAGGAGATGGTTGGAGCTTATAAAGGATTATGACTGCGAGATCCATTACCATCTAGGTAAAGCCAACGTGGTGGCGGATGCCCTTAGTCGGAAAGAGAGGCCCGAGCCGATACAGTTAAAAGCTTACCAGTTGATCATGACCTCGGATGTGATGAAGCAAGTAAAGGAGTTCCAAGATGAGGCATTAAAGAAGATCATCTTAACTCTGAAAGAGTGAGAGGTCTGGTCGCAGAATTGGGTGAAAACACGCTGGTGTTAGAACTCGATTTGGGAGGATGTGGATTCCTCATTTTGGGGATCTACGGGTGAAGGTTATGGATGAAGCTCATAAGACTCGATACTCCATTCATCATGGTGCCACAAAGATGTATCAAGACACGAAGAAAGATTATTGGTGGCGGGGTATGAAGCGTGATGTGGTGGAGTATGTGAGTAAATGCCTTACTTGTCTGCAAGTGAAGGCGGAACATCAGAAGCCATATGGGAAGATCCAACCTCTAGATATACCAGAGTGGAA